>JAWZYT010002317.1:0-140000 GCA_034508575.1 Petrolisthes manimaculis
CTCACTGCCACCAATGAGTGCTTCGAGCTGGTGGTTCGGGAATACTATCACGACCAGAGTTGAAAAACGCTATGTGACCCTCAGGGGAGTGCGGTCAACTGTATCTGTGTATTATTTTGTATGATAGTAACAGGCACGAAGGATTAACCAGAAGGAAATTACTGATACAAACTGAGGGTCATGTGCCCCTCGGGATGAGAAGAGAGAAAAAACAGCAAACTAACGAGGTAGAACAAGGAAAAATAGAGGAATATTTTAAAAGCTTAGGAGTGAGTTATGCTGGAACCAAGGACGTCACAGCATAGCACACCCTCTTAAGATGTTACGTTATGGGTTTGAAAGACGTAACACACGACGTAGGATGGAGAGAGAGAGAGAGAGAGAGAGGAGAGAGAGAGAGAGAGAGAGAGAGAGAGAGAGACGGGGAAGGGAATGAATAAAGGGGAAGGACAAAATAACCACCAAGGAAGGGTGATAAAGAAGGGAGATAGATACAAATAAAGCGGAAGAAAGAGGGAGAGACGAAAGAAGAGACAAGGCAATGAGAGAGAAAGAGAAAAGGGAAAGGAGATTATGATAAGAGAGGAATGGAAAAGAAAGACAAATAAAATAAGGAAAGGAACGAGGGCAAAGAGGAGAAAGGAAGGGAGAGGAGAGGAGAGGAGAGGAGAGGAGAGAGAGAGGAGGAGAGGGAGGAAGAGAAGAGAAAATGGAAAGGAGATTATTATAAGGGATGGATGTGAAAGAAAGGCAAATAAAATAAGGAAAAAAAACGAGGACAAAGAGGGAAGGAGAGGAGAGGAAGAGGGAATGGAAAGGAAGGTGAACGGAGGGGAGAGAAAGATGGATGAGAGCTGGGACAAGGAGGACCTAGTACAATATAAATAAGAGGTGGAGAGGGTAGGGAGAGGGAGAGGGTGAGGAGAGGTGTGGGAAGGGATGAGGTGAGGAGGGGGTAGGAAGGGGAGAGGGGTGAGGAGGGGCAGGAGGAATACAGAAGCAACAACAGAGGAAAGGGAAAGACAGTGGGGGGATTTTATTTTTTAATTATGTTGAGCAAAATGTGAGAGAAAAAAAAATGCATGTGAGTAGAAACAAAGGAAGGGAAAGTGAGGAAGGGGTATAGTGAAATTCTAATTATTGATGAGAGAGAGAGAGAGAGAGAGAGAGTGAGAGAGAGAGGAGAGTAGAAGAGAGAGAGAGAGAGAGAGAGAGAGAGAGAGAGAGATGAGAGAGATGAGAGAGAGATGAGAGAGATAGAGAGAGAGCAATGAAGTGGACTGAGGAAAGACGGAGCGACGAGATCACAAAGAAATGGAGAAAAAATGTAGAGAGTGGAATGGAAGATGACAAGGGGTGATAGTGATGGGGGGTGAGGGAGGGGGGAACAAGCAAGGGGGGGTGTGAGAGGAAAGGAGGGTGGAGGGAGGAGGAGGAGGGCAACTGATCTCCCGACCATCACACGTGCTCAAATATTTGCACAGAGAGACCCCCACTCCCCACTCCCCACCTGACCCTCAAGCCACCCCTGTTGCGTAATGGGATGAGCAGAACACGTGGCCAGACACACACACTACACACACACACAGACAGACAGACAGCTCGCCCTTTTTTCCTCGATACTTCTTATTACCCGAGTCAGTGAAGCTGCTGAAACACACATGCACCACGTGATGTATGTAGCTTATTCCTGGTACCATATATAGTTTATGGGTAGGGAAGGGATGGGATGGGATGGGAAGGCAATGGGATGGGATGGAAAGAGGCATTGGAAGGGGGGGGGGGAAGGGATGGGAAGAAAAAAGAAATGGTAAGGATAGAGGACTGGAAACGTAAAAACTAAAAAGAAAGTGAACGAAAGGAAATGGGAAACGGAATAAATAGAAGAGAAGGGAAAAGAAATGGGATGAGAAGGTGAATGTGAATGTTGTAAGGAATTAATGGACAGGGGTTGGTGGGTGGGGTGTAGGCCTAGGCAAGTTTAGAGACACAACTAATTATATACCTACGCCACACCATACGCCCGAAGCTTGATGGCGTTACAACAACCACCTTATACGGACAACAATACTCAGGTTTTTTCTCAAGGGCGTCTTAGATTAAATCCGCCATTATCTCCCCACCAGGCTACGCTATACTGGACAAGAGCAACAGAGAGGAGTTTTATTTTTCTGTTTGTTTTCTGTTTTTTGTAATGTGGGTCGCCTCGTTGCGTTGCCTTATGTAGAACAGGAGCAACAGAGAGGAGTTTTTCTGTTTACTTTTTGTATGTGGTCGCCTCGTTGCTTATGTGAGAACAGGAGCTATGGAGTTGTGGATTGGGAAAAGGATGCTGCTGGGTGTGAGTGGGTAGCAAAGTGAGTAGCCTATAAGTGGGTGTGAGGAGGTAGCAGAAGGTGGTGGCTGTAAGTGGGTAGGTAAAGAGGGTGGTAAGTGCATGGATGTGGGGACGGAGCAAGGGGTGGGTGAGTACTCTAAAATATAACGAGAAAAATTATTCGAGTTGAGTTAGATGTATTACTCAAGTAAGCAGCAATAGACATGAAGGAAAATAATGAATCTAACGAAAGAAATCCTAGCTGAAACAGTGTTGCCAGGCGTAGGGTAATCGCCCTATATGTAGGACATTTCGACCTCAAATCCTTGTCTGTAGGGCGTAGGGTAATTTTACAGAATCATAACGAAACGTTGGTGTACTGTATATAGCCTCTACCCTCACACACAACACACACACAAACAATTTATGGTTACGGTCAAAGTAAAGAGAACATTAAGTGAACAACAGGTTTCAGATTGTTGTTGATGTTGTTACTATTATCATTATTAGTTTACTCTTATTTAATTTATTTATTTATTTATTTTTCTTGGCAAGGAAGTGGTGTACGATAGGGTTGCAGCCCCCCACCCCCACCCCCACCCTATCCCCCCACTGCGTTGTAAGGATCCAGGCGACCTTCCCAACCAGCCAGATGTAGGTACGAGCCACAGGGACCTACCACCTACCTACCTACCTACCACCTGGCAACCAACCCACCCACCTATCTACCTTCCACCTGGCAACCCACCCACCTACCTACCTTCCACCTGGCAACCAACCCACCTACCTACCTTCCACCTGGCAACCAACCCACCCACCTACCTACCTTCCACCTGGCAATCAACCCACCTACCTATTATACCTACCTTCCACCTGGCAACCCACCCACCTACCTACCCACCACCTGCTCTGCTATCACTGTTATAACGTACTGTACCTATCACCTGCCTTACCCACACACCTACCACCTGCTCTCTAACACCACCAACAACAACACCATCGTTACGTACCTATCATTTGCTTACCCCCTATCTACTTATCCACCTATCTACTTACCCACCTATCTACTTATCACATATTTACCCATCTATCTATACCACCTACTTACCCACCTAGCCTATCTACTTACCACCACTAAAATGTACCTACCATCTGCCTGTTATAAAGCTAAATAAAGTACGAAAAATATATACGGTACTTTAGCTAACACCAAACAAAGCTACCGTAGCCACCTGGTCTAACTCAGAATATAAATATAATGGAGTTAACACTACATGAGTAAGACGGTAGCCTTCGTGTTACACTGTCACTGTCATTAACACTATGACTGTACCATCCAGGGCCGTACCACACTAGGCTACCAGTATACAAAAGGTGCAGCTGTGTATACGATCTCTATCACCACTATCAGCACATTTGCAACCAGACAAATGTCCTCTTCCAACGCAACCAGTCCCAACACAACTAGGCCCCCCCCCCTATACCTGTAATTATCCCCACTACCACCACCACCACTACCACCACCACCACCACCACTACTACTACTACTATACCTACAGCATCAAGTGCAAGTAGAGGCTCTGCTATATGCTGCAATTAACACTCCCATATCTCTTCACTATTTAACGTAGATAATGATGACAACGACCAGAAATAAAATGAAGATAACACTTAAACTGATCATTATGTATACCTAACCTATAATGTAAATAATCAAACTGACACAAAGGTAAACAAAAGCAGACGTAGGCCAGAGTAAGTAACTCCAACAACGATGCCAGCGACGACAACACCAACAGAAGCGGGACCAAGAATAATTCACACACAACGCGACCTCTGAACGTCCCACTCTCCCGTCCCCCTCTCTCCCCGACAGGTTCCCCAGGTTGCATACACACGGTGCTCGTCCTGACTGACCTCGCTGCAGGCTGTTGGTGATGAGGGGAGGGTTGTGGGGTGGTGGGAAGGTGATGGTGTTGATGGTGGAGGGTGAGGATTTGAAATGGTGGTGTTGTTGGTGGTGGTGGAGGGTGAGGATTTGAGATGGTGGGGGTGTACGTTGAAATAAAATTGAGACTCGTTTTCACAGCTTATTCCAACATAGAGAACCCTGGACTGAAACACAAGGAAGCATAAACTATAATACAGAACATGTGTGCGTCGTCACCAGTGCGAGAGGTAGCGTAAATGAAGCGTGGCGTGTTCCATCAAGTGTAAGAGCAACGCTAATGTACCAATCTGTCACTGAATGAGATTGGCACAGCTAACAAGAGAAGCCAAATTAGCCTATAGTCGAGGCAAGGGGGTTAGCCTACTCCTGCTGCTGACAGTATTCTCAACGGGTTATGCATACATTTCTCTTGTATTCTCGATATATTATTCCACACATTTCTATTGTATTTTCTATATTTTATGTATCCTATATATTTAATTGTATTTTCAGTATATTTTGCATATATTTCTGGGGTTACTACCATTGCATTTGAACCACAGCCTCTTTCTTTATCTTGTGTTTGTTTATTCAGGAATTACAACACTTTGGGATTACTGAACGCAATTTGTAAAACGTGCCCAAACACAAGTCATCACACAAAAAGTAGTAAAAACACGCCAATACAAACACGCCGGCACACACACTGAATGGACCTTTGATGATGTGAAGGGAAAAAATGCAATGTGTTTACCCAAGCACTTGTGGCAACAGTACAGTACAGTACATCGTTCACACAACAACAACAACACTACAATAGTCCCTTTGCCTTCACTCACATTGATTACCTTCTCCATAACATAGCCTACTCATGTGTAGTACTCTTTTCCTACTTATAACATTCCCTTTCTTCCAAACCCTCATTACCACCACCACCACCACCACCACCTCACACGTTCAAGTACGGTATCCCCTACAACGAAAAACTTAAATTTGCCGTCGGGAATCGTTTAATACTCCATCAATTAAACTATTGGATGCAGACCTGGATACTAATTATAATGTCTCGTGACTGTACCATCACTCACTCACTCACTCACTCCCCCATGCAGCAACTCCAATGACAGCTAGCGTGAGTCATGGTATAAAATGCAGCGATGATAATTCCCTTCATTATAATGTTACGGAAACTGGAGGTGGTTAGAGGGCAGCCTCACGTGACCACCCCGGGGTTAGGATACATGCTCTGCTTCAACCTAATAACTTGCTTGCTTGCTTGCTTGGAAATTCTTGCTCGAGTTTGTGTAATCCTTGTTGGGCGATGGTTTTTTTTCACGTGTTTTAAATTCATCTGACGTTATGTACAATACTTGAATGATTGATCTTCTACATGGGCAAGTGTCAAATGAGGGAACATAAGCTATTACCGTGACGACCTCATAGGCTATAATTATACACGTTTTTACACTCACTATTTGTTATCTTGAGACGGGAGGATGTAGTCTACAGTAACTCTCTCGTGTGGCTTTGTGTATAGTGACGGCAGCTGGGAGGGGTTAAGGTAAGACAGGAGTAGTGCAAACATACTGAAGGTGACAGGCATGGCGGCCAAACAACAGCCTAGCTCGCGAGATAAAAAGAAGGGAGAGAGGGGAAGAGAGGAGGTGAGAAGTAAAGGAAAAGGAAGAGAAGAGAAAAGTGTGAATGGAAGGGGAAGGAGGGAAGAGAGGAGGTGAGAAGTAAAGGAAAAAGGAGAGAAGAGAAAAGTGTGAATGGAAGGGGAAGGAGGGAAGAGAGGAGGTGAGAAGTAAAGGGAAAGGGAGAGAAGAGGAAAGTATGAATGGAAGGGGAAGGAGGGAAGAGAGGAGGTGAAAAGTAAAGGAAAAAGGAGAGAAGAGGAAAGTGTGAATGGAAGGGGAAGGAGGGAAGAGAGGAGGTGAGAAGTAAAGGGAAAGGGAGAGAAGAGAAAAGTGTGAATGAAAGGGGAAGGGGCGGAGTGCTAAAACCCACGTGTAAACAATCATGAGTATAGAACATGAACAAGCACTTAAATGTTGACCTTCACTAAGCTCTATATATCTTGTGTGTTATCATAGCCGCTTAGCACAATCTTTCTCTTCACACCTCATTCATTTCTATCCACCAGACGACAAACATACACATAGGAGGAACTTGCTTGCTGAAAATAAGTACGAGTGTCTCTAAAAGGCTGTGTGTTAATGGGTTAGTGAGAGTATGTTAACAGGATTGCTGGTTAGAAAAAGGACATGTTTGTTTGAGGAAGCGACAGAAAAACAAGAGTGGATTATGACCATGTGGGGTCTGGGTTGGGGGGAGGAGGGGTACGAACACAATGAAGCAATGGGCCAAGTGCTGGGGGGTAAAAAGAGGAGGGGAGGGGGAGCTGAAGAGGGGAAACAAGAGGCCAGGGAGAGTGGAGGGGTACAAGAGGGTAGAGTAGGAGAGGTAGGAGAGGTAGGAGAGGTAGGAAGGAAAGGGAGAGGATGGGTATAGAAGAGGAGGGGTAGGAGAGGAAGAGGAAGGGTACAAGAGGTTAGGGTAGGAGTGGAAGAGGAGGTAAACGAGAGGACAATGGAGGGGTGAGGAGGGGCACAAGAGGCCGTGAGAGAGGAGGGCAGGAGGTCCAATTACGAAGCAAGTTTGGTCGACAATCCCTTCTTTTATAACGTTGGTAACACCTAAAACAAACTCAACGTGTGGCCACCTTTATTTGTACAACACTTTCTTCCTTTCATCCTCATAATTCACAAAAGAGTATAAAATAATGAAAAATAATGACGATGTTGCTAAGAATCCACAAATAGAAACTCAAGTGATTACCGTAACACCTGACCGGATGTAAACACTGTCAACACAACGTGAGTAACTTTTCGTGTTGTAACTACAGGTAGGTAACGTCAGGCAAGTAGGTAATGCAGTACAACAGTCACGAGTCAAACTATAGATCCTGGTAAGCTTCAAATAGCCTGATGGAGAAAATAAACGAGATCCAGCAAGTTTTATTTTTGGTTGGTATGATTCCTCCAAAGAAACGGGACCCAGATTAACAAAAACAATGGTGAGAGCCTGTTGTTGTTGTTGTCTGGAAGAGTTTGGTGGAATCAGCAGGTGCATAATTATCAACACTTAACCAAGATATTAAATTTAACATTGAGTCCACCTTGACCGAAATGGGGTGGGGAGGTGGGGGCGCGCATGACAAGGGAGGGAGGTAGGTAGGAGGGTGTAGGTAGAAAGATAGATAGGTGGTAGGGAGGGAGGTAGGAGGGTGTGTATAGGGAGTAAGGTGTGTGTGTGTGGAGGGGGAGAGGTCAGAGTTGCCACCACAGTTCTTCCCTCAGGGCTGTCAGTGTTGTTATTGTTGTTGTTGTTCACCTCTTGCTCTGGGTCGTCAAACTATACGAAAAGTTCCATACCGGTACCTGCTTAGACTATAATGCAATCACAATACCAGTAACGTTAGGATAAATATATACTGAGAGAGAGAGAGTATATGTATGTGTGTGTATGTGTGTGTATGTGTGTGTGTGTGTGTATGTGTGTGTATATGAGTGTGTATGTATATATATGTGTGTGTGTGTGTGTATTGTCCCCTCCCCCCGTGGCACCATCTGGCACTGCAACATGACTAAGTCCTTGATACAGCTGGATGCCGCAGTGCCTTCCCTCCTCCTCCTCTCCCCACACACACACACTAAACATTATGACCACTGTTATACAACCCACCAGCTGTATTGGCTTGGCTAACACACTCTGACCTCATTTCTCTCATAATATACAGTATAAGGGTATCCTCAGTTTGGCAGTGGCAAGTGAAATGTATTACACACACAAACACACACACACATATATATATATATATATATATATATATATATATATATATATATATAAACAAAACACATGCACTCACTTCTTGCAAGGTACACACACACACTTACTTACATAACAATATAGAGGCTTGGAAGTGCATCTTAGGTTATAAAGTTTAATTACAGAACCTAGCGGGGAAGGTAGCTCTTGGACTCTCTCTCTCTCTCTCTCTCTCTCTCTCTCTCTCTCTCTCTCTCTCTCTCTCTCTCTCTGGGGGATTACATTAACATACAGATGGGTTACGGTAGCCAGGATGGGAGAGGAAGGGAGTCAAGGGAGGAAGAATGGGAACTGGATGTGGGGTGAAAGAGGATGTGGATGTGGGTGAAATAGGGTGTGGATGTGGGTGAGAGGATGTGGATGTGGGAGGCTGAGATGGTGAAGAAAGAGGAGTTAAGTGTGGATGATGTGGTTGGAATGATGTGGAGTCAGTAGGAATCAACCGAAGCTTAAAATTCCCATACATGATCACAGAGATAGAGAGAGAGAGAGGGAGAGACAGAGAGAGAGAGAGACATGTACAGCTGGATAAAAAAAAAAAAAATAAAAAAAATAGAGAGATACAACACTTACTATACGATGCTGGTGGATACGATGAAGACGACGACTTTCTGCATATGGGTGTCTCTCTTCCACACACACACACACACACACTCACCTGCGAAGATAAACAATAAAAAAGGTTATACGAGGACCATTATGGAAGCGATTGTGTTTAGAGAGAGAAAAAGAGAGAAAGAAAGAGAGAAAGAGAGAGAGAAAATAAGTGACTGAGGTTCATAAAAAAATTAAAAAAAATGAAAAAGAGATGGGAGAAAAAAGCAAAGTGAAAAAAAAAAAAAAAATGAAAAGAGCAGGGTGTTACAAAAAGAGTAAAATAAAATAATAATAATAAATGAAGAAAACGAGAAATGTTCCTAATGAAGAAATTAAAAATAAGTGAAAAATTTATGAAGAGAAAATGAACGAGAAAAAAAATAAGATAAGAGAAATGAGCGAGAAAATAAGATAAAGGAAATGAGCGAGAAAAAAAATAAGATAAAGGAAATGAGCGAGGAAAAAAATAAGAGAAAATAAGATAGGAGAAATGAGCGAGAAAAAAAATAAGATAAGAGAAATGAGCGAGAAAAAAAACAAGAGAAAATAAGATAAGGGAAATGAAAAAGATAAAGGAAATAATTAATGAAGGAAGTTAGGAAGGGAGGGAGGGAGGGAGGGAGGGAATGAATGAATAAGAGATAAGGGATCTTAGCCTATATACATGAACCTTTGATACCTTCTCACCTTCCCGGAGGCCAAATCAATTCCAATTTCAAAGGTGGCGAGAAGTAAAGAAAATTGATCAATAGACTAACAACGCCAGACTTGCTGATATCGTAATGTACAGTCAGATTCTAAAGTCGTGCCAATGTAAAAGGATATGTAATTTTGTTTTTTTAAGATTTTTGTTTACTGTTCACGAATTAAACTATAAACAGTATCTATATATAAAAAAAGTAAATATGTCAAGATATGATAAACGTAAACAAATAAATAGCTATAAAAATCAACCAACATCACCATATTTCACCCTCAAGAAAATAATACCATCACCACTACTACTACTATTACTACTACCGGTACTACTACTACTATAGCCTCTCCCATCACCACCACCACCACCACGAAGGACCCGGTGTGTGTGTGTGTGTGTGGTAAGCATCTGACACACCCTGATAAGCTACACCAACAAAAGTTATCGCTAGTGTCAACAAAACAGGCGGCCTTAGAGTTGTTTCCACCGTGGTATACCCAGAGAGACACACACACACACACACACAACACACACAGGCTAGATACACACACACACACACACACTCCTCTCCTTCTCCTGTGTAGCTTAATAGGTAGGTATGAGTAGTGAGTTGGGGTGAGAGGGGTGAGTACATTAGTAAGGGTGGGTGGTGTGAGTGTGGTGAGAAAGGTGAGGTATATAGGCTTCAAGGTGAGCCAGTATGAGTAATAGTGAACTGGTGTTGTCGTCGCTGCTGCTGCTGCTGGCATAACATTATACTTCACGTCCCCTCGGCAACACGTGTTCACCCCACCACCCTATACCTATCCCGTCACAACTACCTCACCCCAGTCAGTACACACACACTTAGCACACCCCTGTCTCACTCCACCCAGCACACACACACCCTCCTCACCCCACTTAGCACACCCCTGCAAATGATTCCTCCAAATTATTTACGCAGACTTGGTCAGTTTTTTTCGTATAGTTAAAGTTAAAAATAAGGTAATATTCTGCTGAGACCAAATAGAGTGGGGTGGGGTGAGGAGTGAGTTGGGGTGAGGAGGAGTGGGTTGAGGTGAGGAGGGGTAGGGTTGGGGTGAGGAGGGGTAGGGTTGAGATGAGGGGTGGGGTGAGGAATAGGGTGGAGTATATAGGAGAAACTGACATGACAGGTGGAGACAGAAAGAGTGCACGAAAGGGTTGGGTACTGAAGCCTGGGTGGGTGGGTGAGGTGAGGTGAGGTGGAGAGGCAGCCGAGAGAAAGTGGAGTGGTCGGGAGGAAGGAAGGTTGTTTTGGCATACATATACATATACATGGGTGGGTTAAGTAGGTGGCAAGGGCGGTAACCACAGGCGGAAGATAGTTATGGGCGGTAAACACGAAAACACTGGTGGCACAATGGTAAACAACAGCAGTAGAAACACTTAACAACATTTAGTAAAAATGACAGATAAAATGCATAATTTCGTGACAAAGATGAATGGTATGACATGTGGGTATAGCCTAACAGAGATGACAAGACACGTTAAGTTTCGTGAGAGATAGTAGACACAAAAACAATACACAGAGATGGCGCTCGCTCACTCTCTCTCTCTCTCTCTCTCTCTCTCACACACACACACCTATCAACCAGCACGAAATAAGACCTCATAAACCAGACCAGATCAGACCAGCGAGTTCCCAGGCAGACGGAGGAGAGGGTTGAAGAAGGCAGGAGCATTAATTAGTGTTAGCCAAAAACAACCAAAATAATACTTCCTTTAGCTAGAAGAGACTGCACTGTTGAGGTACCTTACTCGTAGGTCACTGTGCCGAGGCAGTTAATGACGTTAGTGGAGATCAATAGAAACACCAATAGCTTACATTGATTTTACCATCACTGCACCGCCTGTCAACATCATTCAACACAACACCCACTCTCCTTACATGGCCATACTTACACTCCCCATGCAGCCCTCAACACCACTCAGTCAAACACCCACTCCTAACACGACCATGTACACTCCCCAGCCCTCAACACCACTCAGTCAAACACCCACTCTCTTAACACGACCATGTACTGTACACTCCAGCAAAAAAATGACTTTGATTATGTGTACCTCGAACCTGCCCTCAATACTACACCCATTTTCCTAACCAGCCTATGCACACTAACCTATAACCATACAGTAGGTACCCATAGTTTAAAAAATTCTTTAAACCTTGATTTTACCCACCTCACAACCCCCCCCCCCCCCACACACACACACCGCACCATGGCAGTCTCAGGTCCTCAAAAAAAATTTCAATGCCCCGACCCAACCAGATTAAAACTCCTCTCGTCGGCAGCTGCGAGGCATAAGTAGGGAGGTAAAAGCAGGCGAGGTTTCCAGCAGGTGCATTAATTAAGAGGGGATTTCAGCAGGTGCGCTAATTAAGATCGAGGCAGCTAGAAAGAAGTGTGGACGCACGTAAAAGAAGTGGAGCAATTTTGAATACCAGTGGGAGGGTGAAGGCTCCCAAATTAGACAAGTTGCTTAAAGTTTATGCTACGTTAAAGCCGGCCTCAGCAAGGAGATCAGAAAAATATGGTTTACTGTTCACAAGTTCTGGGCTTGGAAGGAAACACTCTCGGGAAAGTTGAAGACTCCCTCCGCTCCATCAAAAATTAATATCATGCATGAAGGAAATTAAAAGTTAGGCGCTCTATTTATCGACATTACGAGCAGCCCCCAACCTCCCCCAACATAATTTTATGCTTACTTTTTATATTAATCGGGAACCATGCAGACAACTACCCGGTATATATATATTATGTGGTGTAAGAAAGTGAGGAATGCAAATAGATGAAAGCAGAATAATTTGTGCAAGATAGAAACTCAAAAACTATTATTGTGAATGTGATTCACAACGGATACATGTTCAGGGTGACAATGATGGCTGATGGTGATGCCTGGAGGGTGATGGTGATGGCTGGGTGGTGATGAGGAAGAAGAACAGTGGTGATGAGTAGTAAGGTGGGTGGTGATGAGTAGGATAGCAAGAACAGTGGTGGAAGGAAGGAAGAAAAGAAGGAAGGTATAGTGGTGGTGAGAGATGGCAGGTGTGACAGGTGGTGGTGGTAATAGTGTGGGGGGGAGGGGGAGGTCAATACATATATGAGTCACGTAGCAGGAAAGAACAAGAGGGACCCGTTCGTCCATATAGAGTGACGTCATCCATTAAAGTAAATACGGTATATATAATAATGCTCTGAATAAAGTGAAATTGTTTTATTATATTTTTTCTGGTAAAGGTCAGAGATAAAATGCAAATGTTTACAGTAAATAAAATGAGAACCAAAGCCTCTTTCTATTGCACTTCTGATACTCATAAACTTTTAAAAGGGACATTTATTTTGTGTGAACTGATGATTCCTCCAAATGATGCCATAAAACAGATCACTGCATTATTTACATGAGTACCGGTAAGGGATTGTGTTGTGTTGTGTAGTGTGGAGGAATCAGTACGGTAGCCCTCTATAATAATTACAGAGATGTAAAACGACCCCCTTAAAACAAACAACTTCCCCATATTGCACGTCCATCTGGCCTGTGAGTGTTCCGGAAATTCAATTAAGTTTTGGCATGTGAGCATAATGAACATAACACCTACACACACACACACACACACACACACACACACACACACACACACACACACACACACACACACCTACACACACACACACATTGCTAGGATGTAATAATATAGCCTACAATTGTTTGATGCCAAGGCTGACACATTGAAACTACATTTGGCAAAAGATTAAAAACTGCATTTGGCAAAAGATTAAAAACTGCATTGAAACTACATTTGGCAAAAGATTAAAAACTGCATTGAAACTACATTTAGCAAAAGATTAAAAACTGCATTTGGCAATGTTTATGATGAGACTATTTCATCTCCAGACAGTTTTTAATTCCACAGAAAAACTATATCACTAATGGTTAAAAAAAAAAAAGATTCATTTAACCACCTCTTTAACTTATATAATCAGTAAAAAAAAAAAACTAAGGAGGGTTGTGTGTGTGTGTGTGGAGGAGAGGGGACACTGACACTCATAGGGTCAAGTATAAAAAAAATAGAACCATATAGGGAACACCATATACTAACTCCATAGGGAACACAACAATCCTACACTCTGAAGCCCCTCACCTTCTCGTCCCTATAACACCTCTCATCGGCCCCTTCTCCTTCCCCTCATCGCCCCCCTCTCCTTCCCCTCATCGGCCCCCTTCTCCTTCCCCTCATCGCCCCCTTCTCCTTTCCCTCATCGCCCCCTTCTCCTTCCCCTCATCGCCCCCTTCTCCTTCCCCTCATCGCCCCCTTCTCCTTCCCCTCATCGCCCCCCTCTCCTTCCCCTCATCGCCCCCTTCTCCTTCCCCTCACCCATAGCTCAATGGTGTTAAGTCCCTGTGAGCCCCGACTGAGAGGAGTGGGGCTAGGGGTGGGTGGGGGAGGAGGGGTCTATTACTCAGGTCAGATCTGGGCTAAGCTGATAAGGATAATGGTAATGGAACCTATAAGGATAATGAGGATTTAGAGAACCTGAGAAGTGGCTGCTGCATCAATCACAAAATTAAAAATAAAATAAAAAATAAATGAGGGCTTAGATTTTATCAGAAAGGAAAATCAATCATATGCAATAGACGTACAAACAAACAAGCAAACTAACTAAATACTAAAGGAAAAGGGAAAAATACACAGATACAAAAGCCAGTCAGGTTACTGGAAGGAGGGAAATGTACTGTTGAGGGCAAAATATTGTATTAGCTTATAACACACATAAGGGAGATTCAAACAGATGAGTGGTCATTGTTTTTAAGCACTAGGGTTTTGTTAGTGATTGAAAACGTTACCAGTTCCTTTAATTGAGTGAGTTTTGAGGCTAGAAGATGTGAGAGGGAAAAGAGAAGTAAAAATAGGAGAGAGGAGAAAGGAAAGGAAAGGAAAGGAGAGAGGAAAAGGGAGAAAGGAGAGGAGAGAGGAAGGGAGAGATGAGAAAGGAAAGGAGAGATGAGAAAGGAAAGGAGAGATGAGAAAGGAAGGGAGAGAGGAGAAAGGAAAGGAGAGAGGAGAAAGGAAAGGAGATATGAGAAAGGAAAGGAGATGAGAAAGGAAGGGAGAGAGGAGAAAGATAGTGAGAGAGGGAGAGAATATAAAAGATGGAAAGGTGGAGAAAGAAAAGCGGTGGGGAGGGTGACGTGAATATAGGTAGGTAGGTAGGTTGGAGGGAGGGAGTGAGTAAAAATATGAACTCACTCGATATGGCAAGGAAGGGGAGAGAAGCTGAATAGAGAGGAAAGAGAAGAAAATAAAAGTGGGGGAAGTAGGAGGAAGGAGAGGACAAAACAGTGGGGGGGGGAGGTAGAATGAAGGAAAGGACACAAAGAGAGGAAGAATGAAGGAGAGGACACACAGAGAGGAAGAGAGGAGGCAATATATAAAGGTCACAAAAGTAGGAAGACGGGGAGAGAGAAGGAGAGAAAGAAGATGGGAGGGAATGAGGGAAAGGAGAAGGGGGGAGGGAAGGAGGGAAAGAACACCAAAAGAGGGAAGATGGGAATGAACGATCAAAAGAGGGAAGATGGGAATGAACGATCAAAAGAGGGAAGAAGGGAATGAACAATCAATCAAAAGAGTGTGGAGAGATGGAATGAATGAACGAAATGAAAATAATATGAAAGGAAAGACGAGAAGGGTTAAGCCAGCCAGCAGCAATAAGGAGAATATGACGACGAGTTCTGAGTGAGTGAGACTGGACTGCCAGAACCATTTTAATAAGGAGTACCCAACTGGTCCTTATATCACGCAGCCTGTCAGTATAATATATTAGGCAAAGGGGGGGAGGGGTGTGATGAGAAAGAGAAAGAGGAGAGAGGGTCGAGAAAGAGTGGAGAGGGTGAGAAGGAAGAGTGGGAGGGGGAGAGAGGAGAAAGAGTGGGAGGGGGTGAGAGGGAGAAAGAGTGGAAGGGGGTGAGAGGGAGAAAGAGTAGAGGAGTGAGAGGGAGTTGGAAAATAGGGGAGAGGGTTAAGAAAAGACGGTATAGGGAGGTGAAAGGAACGAGCTAAAGTTATAGTCTACAATATGAAGGGAGGAGAGGGGAAGAGGAGCACAGGGAAAGGAGAAGGTTGAGAAAATGAAATGGAAGAGGACTAAAAAGGGTGAAGCTGAGGGTGGGAAAAGAGATCCAGGATTAGGGTGAGGTGTTATATGGAGAGATGGAAGGGAATTAAAGGGATAAACGAGATAGAGAGGGACGGGAAAATGTGTGAATATAAAAGTGGGAAGAGGGGAGAATGGCAGAGAGAATGCAAGAAAGAACTGCAATTACGAACGAAGGCGAGGGAGGGAGAGAGGGGGTCGCTGTTTTGGTCTATATCACGTATAACCTTACACAGTGAACGAAATGAGTTGCGAGTTGCCAGTGAATAGTATCCAGGCACACCGTCTCCGAACCTTCACCTTACTGTACACTTCACATCATTTATATAACAACAGTGACAATGATGGTTACAAAAACAAACAATCAGAGTGCGGTTACAAAAATATGAAAAGTTTTAACAATACAATTACAGGAACTTGGAGTCGGCAAAACCCTGAGAGGGCAGTGTGTCACCCCAAGAGGTAAAGAAGTCAGGTAGTCTCAACAAGTGAAGAATGAACACAGGTAAGCTGGTGAACAATGAAAGCAGACGGAATAAATAAAGTGAGCTGGGAGGGAAACGAAGTGAAACACGAAAATAGATTTAGGAAAACAAATGTGGAAAACAAAAAGAACTGTTGAATATGGCAGGCAGGCAGACAGACAACCAGAGAGTAACATAAATATGACTAAGGCAGACAGGCAGGCGAGTACGGCAGGCACGTGAAGCAGACATACAGACGTGGAAGGCAGACAGGGCAGGCACTCACGTAGCCACTTAGGTAAGGTGTTGGTGGTGTGGACGCTTCCATTAATAACGTACCTGTGAAAGAACAAACAACATTAGATCTGATTTCCTGCACTGTATAGGCTATTATTATACGGTACTCTTTAAACGTAAGGGTATATAATATGTTGACAATAACCAAAACCAACTCTCACACAGACAATAAGAAAGGCGGACCCCATCATGTGTTGCAAATGTTATGAGAGGATTTTATGCACGACTTCACACACACACACAAAACCCACAGAGATACCGTCCGCATTGTGTTTATTGTTGACCCTTAAACCTGGGCAAAATACAAAGGCCATAGGGCTGACATATTTTCCTTTGTACCATTTCTTCTGCCGGGCGTGGTGGCCACTACAAAAGGCTGGAGGTGGGCAAGATAAGCCAGGGGGGCGACGCGCCACACAATAACCTCTTTGCCACCTTCACTTTTATTTTGGTGGTTGGGTATGTGTGGGGACAGCCGAGGATAAGGACTGTAGTGTGGCTTTACCTCCCCGACGGTAACCACGGTAACGACTACAGACGTGAGTGTAAATGGGCAACAAAAGGAAGGAAGGAAGGAAGGCAGACGGTGACGAGGCATGTATTGTACTGTATGTAGTTATATAAGCAGAAAGTCTGAATAACACACAGTACAGGAGGCAAACAGTCAGTAACTCAGTATATGTACAGAACGGAAACCAGGCCTGCAGTCTACAGGAAAGAATAAGAAGGCAGACACTCTATAGGAAAACAGACACTCAGACAGTAGCGCAGGCCCGCAGGCCGCGCCCTAGAAAGAGATGGAGCGGAGGGGAAGCCTGGGGAACGACAGAAAATGGGGTCATGAAATATGAAATACGTGGAAGCATAATAAAAAAAAGGATGACATAATAACGTGGGGACCTGAATTTCATTTTCACTCTAAGATATGAAATAGGAGGTGGAAATATGGCAAGACCGTGGCGATGGTGTCTTGTAGGCTGCACGGTGGCAACTGGCGAGGTGACAGAGATAAAAAAAAATCATTACCGTTACCGCTGTCAAATATTGGTAACCTATCGAGTTTGGTGAAGTGGAAACGGGCACATATGTGGCGGAGGTGACGTGAAGATGGAGGGAGAATGGGGACAGGGGCGTCACGGGTAAGTGATGTGAGGGAGGGAACATGAAACTGAAAAACTGAAGATGGGGAGCTCATTTTTAATTTTGTAAATATTCAATTTACAGGGGTGGCAAGAACATGTACCCGTAGCTATCAGAGGTGTGGTAAAGGGTGGGTAGGGTATGCACTGTAGTTATCAGGGGTCGAGTTGGCAGACAAAGAGGTACAGGGAGTAAAGTAGTGTCCCAGACAAGGCAATGTAGGTGGCAGCAAGACAACCAATCATATGGCTGGTAGTTTCCTTTTGTGGGCGGGAGGTGAGCGCCCCTTTAAGTAATTAGCATGGGGGGTGCACTGACTGTTATCATCACCTTATCAGTAGGTCCGCTCCGGCAGTTGTCAGCCTTCCTTGGCCTGGTTGGGAGACACAGTAAACAAATGCATGCACCCACCAACTCTCAAGCGGCAACTGTAACCAACTCGGGGCCAGGCAATGATAGCCTATATACAGTACACTTCCAATTTCGGTTTTTCAAATACTGGTACTGCTGTTTGTCACCATTTCTTGCAGTGTGTGTGTGTGTGTGTGTACTCCAATACCGACATGGCAACTTACGGTATGGTATGTAGGCCTATACAGTAATACATACGTACATACAAATAAAGTTTGGTAAAGCCACACAACACCCTAAGAGCACATAAATACACAGACAATCCGACATTATATAAGTTCTAAATACAGCCTACAAGAGAGAAGCTTACATTATACCGTACATACAGACACAGACACAGTAGCGAGGACACATTCACAACACAAGTACTGCTTCAAACAAAAGGACAGACCCCAGAGCTGTCAGTATCGTCAATATTCACTTCCTCACGCTTGAAATCGGGTCGCTGAAGCTGATACGGGCAGGGGTGGGAGGGGGACGGTAGTGGAGGGCATGGAGAAGGGAAGGAATGAAAGAAAAGGAGAACAGAGGAAAGTGAGGAGGACTGGATACAATGGAGGAAAGGAGGACAACGACGACTAGCGAAAACAAAAGGCAAAAAAAAAAATGGAATGACAGAACATATAATAGCCTATTAAGCGATACAACGAAGAAAAACAAGTAGGCCTACCGGTAGCTTACATCATCATTGTTATGAAGGAGGAAAATAAAATGAGTGTGGGAACGATAACAAAAATATAAAAATCTCAAGTGAAGTCGCTATATACAGGTATAAAAATAATAAATGAGAGAGAGAGAGAGAGAGAGGCGGGGTTGAGTGAGTCAGGAGGAAGGTGGAGGAGGAATGGGGTGGGGTTAGAGGGTGGGGGAGGGGGGGTAAAGAGGGCACCACCAACCGACCACTATAGCCTAGTGGCCCTAGTCCATTACGGAGGGGGAAGACAGCTGACTCACGCCTTCTCATGTCCGGTCACTGGCAAAATGTCTTCCCTGTTCCCCGTCTGTGTTGTCACGAAGGGAATCGTGTAGCCTAACGTCCCGTCCTATACTTCGCTATTTGTGTATCTGTTTTTGATGTAGATATATAAATAAAAAAAATTCCACACACACAACATATGGATCACGAATGTAGACTGAATTTCAGAGTATCCTAATAAACAGGTCTTCCCATCATTGGCCAAGTGCTGTCCTTCAGGCTCATCAATCTGCATTTCTGAATACTAATGAAACATTTTTTTCGCAAGAGAAACTGGTTTCACGCATGACTGGCAAGAGCCAACTGGTCCAACTCAGAACACCTCGCGCCTCAGGGAGGGAAATACGACCCAGTAAAATTTTAAAGTGTAGAAAAACCTGTCCAATAACAGCTGTAGGCTAATGACAACCGAGAGAAAACAAGGTTAGTAGCGCATGTTATAAAAATAATTCTTAAATACATGGATTGTATAACGACATACATACATACAGTATTATGTGTTGTGTGGTGCTTGCAAGGAAAATTTGTGGTAGATACCAATGTAATTTCAGTCAACTTGTAATGGAGGAAAAAGTAACTGACAGAATAAAAACATATCTCAGGGTAGTGCACCAAACCTAGTCAATGGATATCAATAATTCCTATACCATCAATATCAAATATTTCCAATAACCAATATAACTGCTGGTGTCCAATAAATCATATTCGCTGCCAAATTCTACGAACCAGGTATCCTACACCAAGTAACACAACACTAACTAGGCTATACCATAATTATAGGCTTCACATTTACACAACCGTTTACTGACAACACATTTGTAGACAATTTTTTATGGAATAGGCCTGCTGTTATATATACACAATAAGTTCTTCCACTATCTACCTCTCGTAAACATATAGGCCTACAGTAGGATATTTTCCATCAACAATGTTAGACGGTATTTTTCAGCAAGACTCACTCCATTCTTACTATCTTTACAGTAAATATGTTCTCCAGTTCTAAAAGGTTGGTAAATGGATTTACTATTAAATAGCTTTATCAGTCAACATTTAAACGTATGCCAAAAAGCACACCCAATCACTTTACTTGCAACGTTTTGCTATTACAGCTTAAACTGTGCTTGTTATGCTTATCCTGTATGTTGTGCTGCTCTGTTTGCTGATACAAGCCCTTACCAGTTATAGTGTATGTATTATATCAATATTATACAGGAAGATGTAAATATCCTTGTCAAGGACAGCTGACGGCGCAAAATAAGTCAAAGTTTACCCTCCACACACGTAAGGGAATAGGCTACGTAATACGCTGAACAGGCAAATCACCGTTATTTATAAAACTTAATAAGGATATTACACAAACTTACTGAATATATCTGAATTAATCAGATACACTGTATAAAGATCACTTGAATTATATTTAACAATGTAGAAAAGACTGATGCGAATTAATTTATGCTGCCAGGCAAACATATCACACTGTTCGCTGCGCAGGGAGTATGTTGTAAGTCAGGTAAGGTACGGTACGGTACTGTTGGTAGAGAAGTGGAAAGGTAGCAAGAAAGTTTTAGTGTGAATAAGCAATAAATATACACAATTTAACTAATTGTATGGGTGGGATATAATTATGGACACTCGAAAGGAAAGGGAGTAACACTATAAGGTCATTGGGTGAATATAGAAAGGGGTAGCGGTACCTAACCGAGGACGACAGAGAGAAAGAGGAAGAGGGAGGGGCTTGCCTAATGGGTGGGAGGGAGGATGGTGTGGCAGGATGAAGGGCAGCCAGGAGGGAGAGGAAACAATAGAATGAAGAGGGTATATGAATAGCGTCCAATGAAAAAGCTACGTGTGGTCATAATGAAGAGAGAACCCTAACACAAAGAAGTGGTACTCAAGTACTTACAGTGGAGAGGAACTTAAGGGAAGTGGGAAGGAAGTACACATGAATGATGAGTAGGCTGGAAGGGAGGGGAAACAACGGAAGAGGAACGAATAGAGCAGTGTTGTAAAAATGTTTATTGATACTAAAAACAAACGACCCAACCCAACCTCATGCACGGGAAGAAAACTCGGGACCACACCTTTTGCAAATGTGTTCGGTGCATATACTTATTATCGTATTATGAACATAATATTATGAAATGCACGAGGTCGATTATTTTTTTCGTAGTTTTGCTTGCACATTTATTGACACTCCTACTAAACAATATAAACAACGCCACATCTCCCTGACACATCCCTATCTAATATGCTCTAAGCCCGGGAAGGATAATTCAATAATGGAGAAACCAGGATAATATTTTTTTTATCTCTATAAAGTCAACAGCCTAACATGATTTTACAGGTTACTTACATGACCCATGCACATAGGCAGAAATCAATTACACCCGAGGTAACCAATATGTGGGTCATGTACTGTAGGATATACCACTTTGATTATAGATGGCGTGTGTCCTTCACACTCGGCTTTACAAGTACTACTGATGAGCCTTGTACTCGTACCAACAGAGCGAGAAGGGAGATCACATACACTTCTACCATACTATGGTACCATGACATTGTATAGCCTAGAGAGAAAGAATAGAGGAACCGAACTATCGTCCAACATAGTACTTTACCCAACTTCCCTTACATTCCTCACATACCATCCCATCCAGCTCCCTCCATTACATCCTCAGCAAATCATATAACTCGTGTTCACATGACGGGCAATTCATATTTTTTGACAATCTGCCATGAACACTAAGTACGTTCTTCACTCCCCTTTTTTGCCCTTCCATCAACACGTGTTCCACAAACTTGGCAGCACCATCCACAGCTTTACACATGAGAAGTTCCACGCAAATAATGAAAATACCATAATAGTTACGTGAGCCAATCGACTGCAAACACATACCATACCATACCATCGATATACTCTACACCCAAGCTACAGACAGTAAAGCTCTACCTTAAATTGTATTCTTCAAGGTCCCGCCCTCCATGCCTTGCCCAGCAGAAGGACCAAATCGAGTAGCCTAGCCTAACAATAACTTACGGTGTGTTTTATGCATTGTATATTATAACTAGATCTTCACTATTCACAAGAACACCGTAGGAACAATACTGCTACAATTGTATAGTGTGTAAGTTAACGAATGGTGTGTGAGTGTGTGTGTCTTGGTGAAAACTTGTTGCAGACCCGCCCAGTTACGAATGATCCCTGTAACCTAACCTGTCATCCTTTTATTTTTTTTCTCACTCCTCCATTAACAAATTAGTCATGACATAACCTTAAACATATCACACTCATCATGCTATTCAAGTCACAAGACAAATAGATCGATGGTTTCTTGAGGATGAGTTAAATTTAAATGGTGTACCGTACCTACCTACCTACCCACTTGGTGAACTTCAACCCTCTGCCCCCAAAACAAGGCCAAAATTCATGAAAAAAATAACATGGCAATTGTACAGCTCGAATATACACCAGTGAATACCCACCTGTGTATCGGTGTTATACCAGAGATGTGATCAGCATAATAAATCCAGTAAAAACACCATCAAACCAGAGTGAAGTAAGATTGTCCCGCCACAAGATGAAAGCACCCCTCACCTCCACAGATCACACAGCCACACTAACTAAACTAACGCGAGCCAGTGTTGTCAACTCTCATGGACCAAATTTTCCCCAACTTTAACAACATCAAAATGTCCCTTTTTACCTCAATACGTCCCTGTTTATTACTCTTGTCGAAGATATAAAATTATAGTCGTTCTGTACAGTCACGATCCAAAGTTTTGCAAAGGTGAAGTCAGTGTTAAAGATAGACTGGACGATCAGACAAATTGGTGTATCGAGTTGGTAATGAGATAAGGTGAGATTCACTTTTACAAACTATAAACCCGAATGAACCCCGCTTTGTCTCATTGCCAACTCGATACACCAGTTTGTTCCAACGTCCAGTCTATCTTTAACACTGATTTCTCCTTCCTGACAGCCAAAGGGTAGCGAAACTTTGGATCGTGACTGTACATTTACAATTTTCATGTCATATCGTGATGCAAATTGTAGAAATTTCCCCATTTACTCTTGAACAATCTTTATAAAATTCTCCAATTAATACCTCTAATTCTCCATGTCTAAGGAAATTTCTCCATACCTGGCAACATTAGCGCGATCCCAGTTTCTTCAGTCACTGGCAAGGTTAGGATGCCAGATACATTATACATTTGTCAATATTATCAGCACCTCTGAAGGGGTTAGGATATAACCTTCTTACTATAAATGATCGTGTTATAGATAGTAAAACTTCTGTTCATATAAAAACGCACGCATAGCCTTGAAATAGCTGTATATTTTGAAATTATCATAACCCTTATCAACTCTACTCACCAAACCCAGCGCTCCCACAGACCCCCAGCGCCATCTTTTGAGTTGGTTAACAATATTGCTTATCAAAGAGAACTAAGATTTTTTAAGGAACACTATCGTTAATAAAATAACACCTGAACTGCCTAACAATACTTTTCCACTATCCTGTTCGACCTCCAGTGATTATGTTAGTGAATTATTGTAAGGAAAGAAAGACCACATTAGGCATGGAAGACCTGTGTGATGGAGAGGGGGTCAGATTGGTTGGGATGTCAGGTATGTGGAATGTATGGGGAATAAATGATTGTGTGTTGGTGAGGATGTCTGTGAATATAAAAAAAAGCATCTGTATCTATCAAGTTAATGGTCGGGATCCACAAAGCACTCACGCCAGTGTAAATTATAGAGTAAGTGCTTTGTGGATCCAAACCAGTGTTTCCAAGCTTTCTGCAATATACTCCAGAACCATACATGGCTATCAAACATCAGAGGAAAAAAAGGAAACAAAATGGGTACTTCACCAAATGGTATTATAGAGTTACTACAATATTAATTGCATATTATTGTCATTTTATTTAGTGATCATCAGGTAGCAAGGGTATACAGCCCCACCAATGGATGTACACGACTACCACCTGTGTTGGAACTTTGAATAATGAATTAACTGCATGTATTCTTGTTTCTCTCTCAGATCATTACCCAACACACACATTCACTGGAATATTATTCTGATTTCACTTTTCTATCATTGGCCTTTGAGCCCCCTACCTCTTGAAAAACTTGAAAAATTGGGAATTGGGTACTGTTGAACAATTGAAAGACTGAATTGGCTACAGCCTAATAAAGGGTCCAGGCTCTTAAAAGGCTGGAGGTAGAACACTGACAATGCAACAGTTAGACAGGAGACAGATAGGAGGGAGATAACAAATCCTCCTCACTGTGGGGCTATTTAATTATTTTGGATATTTACAACATATCAACACAACATGGTAGTTTCTACTTGAGTACAGTATCAGTATTTTTTGCATAATTTATTCCACAGCATCCTAAAGGGAAGTTTATTATTACGT
This sequence comes from Petrolisthes manimaculis, assembly GCA_034508575.1. Classification (NCBI taxonomy): domain Eukaryota; kingdom Metazoa; phylum Arthropoda; class Malacostraca; order Decapoda; family Porcellanidae; genus Petrolisthes; species Petrolisthes manimaculis. Next base: position 24,318 of record JAWZYT010002317.1, read on the forward strand.
AATTGAAGACTAGAATGAAATACATCAAAATGAATACTCTGAAGAGCTGTGAGGTAATCAGATAGTGCTGCTGCAGGAAGTAATGCTACTCGGGCTTCTTTGGGAACATCTTGAATGAAGCTGCGTGCCTGTGAAATACAAAAAGTATAACAGTGACATATACATACTTTATACCAATCATTAATCAAAGTTTCTAGAGACAGAAATAGTGTGAAAAATGCATGTGAGCATAACTGTACACAAAAAATCCAGAAATTTGAAAGAAGATAATTATAGGCCAGAGTTAAAGTAGCCCATGTAAAATGATTGAAAATGGCATGAAAAAGCAAACTGTCCAAGACATAATATTGTGTGCAGCAAACAGACTAGCATGGCATGTGGGAATTGAAACCTGTAAAGAGGTCGTGAGGTAGACAAACAGAAACAAACCCTGATTAGGATATACTGTACTACTTAGGAGAGTAAACTAGCAGTGATAAATATACAAGAATTAATGTTATAATGTACAGTACTTACATGCTCAAGATGTTGGTGAGCAAGGCTGGCAGTATCAAATATGACATCTTTTACTTTTTGATCTTGGCTTCCACGAATAATATTCTCTTGCGATACTCCATGCTTTATCTGCAAGAAAAGGGTTATATTTGATCAATCATAATATTTATTATTACCATCCCACCCTTCACCTAATCATAGAGTGCTAAAGTACCGGTAATACATGCTTTGTCACCAAAGGCTCTAGTATATTGTATTAACATTCTCTAATACCTGTACACTGATGCACACATGTACCCTAACGCTTAGGCTACTTACATAAAGTATACGGTACTGCTTCCATTTAATTTCCTTTCTCATATTATTCAAAATATAGAGAAGGAAACTAATAAGTTCAAACAAAAATGACAGGAATACTGCTGCACACACAAATACATCATCAATTCAAATGGAGGTTCAAGGGTCCAATTCAGTAGGCCAGAAAAGGGACTTGATAGCACATACCATAACATCACGAGGCAAGAAAACATTTTTTCGTGTTGCATGGTGTGGAACTCCTCGCACAAGGCGCACAAGTCCTTCTGCTTTTCCTAGGTGACTGGCGGCATGGTCAGCATGAACATTCTCAACACCTGAAAATAAAAGTTAGCAGTAATAAACAGTTGCCCACACAGGAATCTCGTATAACTCGCTACTTGTGAGATACCTACAACAGGAAGGAAAGTGAACAAAAGTTATAGTTTGTTGACAAGCAGATATTAATAATATTTTACTGTAGGCCTATGCCTGTCAACAATCTACATCTTTTTTCACTTTCCTTTCATTGTAGCCACCTCACAAGTAACGAGCCATACCAGCTTCATGTGTGGGCAACTGTACATACATAAATGTCATTACACAAACAATTTTACTGAATTGCATTATGATTACTCTGTGGAGTACAATGTGCCTCAATTGAGGCTGTTACTATGACTGCTATGTGCCAATCTAGATGCATTGGAAAATGCAACTAGGCCTAACATTAAAAAATATTTTTTTAAATATCGGGAGAAATTAGATTTCTCTGATTAATTTGTAGATACAGTACATTGATGACATGAGGAATGCAACAAACCTGGATAAAGAGAGGTTATTACACACCCAGTCCTTGCAGCACAAGGTAGTATAATACAGAATTGGATTTTTCACCATAATCTTCCACTGCCTCCAGGGTTGGGAACTGCTTTTTCCCCAGATGGTCCTCTCTACTGTCAATAAGGCTTCGTAACCATCGCTTGGATAACTTCTGTGCCTGCACAGCCTGTTGAATGTAAAAATGAATAGGCTATATACATATGCAAACTTCTGCATCACAACATACCGGTATCACATCATGGAATACCCCAAATTAAATGAGTTGTTTGTTTGTACAGTACTTTCAGACTCACCTTCTGCAAGGCCATGGCTACTGGTTGCTTTGGGGCTTTATCTTTGTATATGTCATCAAGTGTCTCTCTCCAAAACTGCAGACGCATTTTAGCCATTAGGATTTCTGATGTTAAATCTTGTATCTGTAATAGTGGAAATAAATAGTTCATGTAATGAAACAAAATACAGAATTCTCAAAAGATGGTACAGAATGTTCTTTAATAACAAATATCATATAGGCCTAGCTCAAAACACAAGTCTTTTCTTCTGATGACCACTATACAATACGGTACAGTACTTATAATAAACATATAAAAATATTTACATTACCAGTACGGTATGTACAATAATATACAGCAATAAGTGAACTCTTATTTACCTGTGCTACTTCTACATTGAATGCTCGTATTGCTATAGCTGTTGCCCTGGCTTGTTGAGGAAGCAGTAGAGTTGCCATAAAGTTTTCATAATCACTCCGCCTGTAAGAAAATAGATAAAATTTGTAGTAATTTTATATAGGTCCAGATATTCAGGTTTTTAACATATAACATAACAAATTAACAGATGATTATTGGCATCATTTGTTCCTGTATGGTACCTTTCTTCAATTACAAAACAGTCCAAACAAATTGTAACTGTTACATAACACAACCTTAGGGGAATCATAACCTTATGTGGTCAATTTGGAGTCAGTGTAAGGCTCCAAACTCTGCTATAAAACACATCCCTGTATTATTGCATAAGGAGGGGTTCTGTTTCCTAGCATAGTTTGGAGTAATCAGTAACCTTCCTATTTCTCATAATAGGTTAATTACTTCTCTTTAACCTGTTATCATAACTATCACAATCCAATGCTCAAAACTTATTATTTACTCATATCCTACTTTATACTCTTCTTTAAGCAGGAGTATGTCATGAGCAACATACAATCTTACAATTATTTAACTATATATTGTAGGTCTTCCCTGTACAGGAGTGTCAAGAAATATAATGATTAACACAAGAGAACATGAAGCAGTAATATATATCAACTACAGTATTATAATCGTAAGAGTAATTGACTTAAAACGTTGGCTTACAGTGACTGGCTAAAGATTATGGTTTGTGTTGATCGTTTTATTTAATTAATGTATATATTTTCACTAAGAAATCAACCGGGGAGTATTAATACTCTATCAGTAGGGCCCACATTTTTGTGGTGCATACGATGGTGTGGTACCGGTACGATGGCTCCATAGACAAACAACTGAACCATCGTACCGGTACCACGCCATCGTATACACCACGGATGTTCATGAATACGGCTCTTACCTAACCAGATCAAGGCAATACTGAGAACTGTTAACGGGACTCCTTATATTGTCTGTTGTATGGCTTCTTTTTCCTTCTGTTGTATGGTTTCTTTTTCCTTCTGTAGCGAGGCTTCTTCTTCCTTCTGTTCTGTATATTCTAGTTAAATGACTTGCCCCTGAAACAGACATAAAATCCACTTGTTTTAGAGTTTCACATAACCTGACTGCCAGTGCCATGTTTACTTCGACAGGCTGGCAAACATTAACCTGCAGCCATCAACTTTCCTTTATTTTTCGTTCTGAATATGTGTTTGCCTCCTGAAACTCCAAGAAATGATAGAAAACAATAATATTAAACATAATGTCGATTATTATTCAAGCCATGATTTGCGAAACATATAGATAAGTGAAAAATGGCAGGTATTGCATTAGTAGGCGTGCCTGCTGAGCGAAGTTTTATGGGTGAGAAAGGTTGGTGCTCCTGAACCTTGTCATTCACATATTTCATATTTTTCTCATAATTCAGTGATTACACACGATATTAAAAGTTTTATAAATAGATGAAAATGTATACTGACTTAAAAATCCATAGGAATGATGGATAAACGTATATTCATCCCCTTTGAATTTTTTAGAAGATCCTGGGATAATTAACTCCACCAGCATTGTTGGAACATTTTCATTTTGGGTGCAAATGGCGACTTACATATTAAGATGAAGCTTGTCAGTGCTGCTATATACTTATCGGTTGCGGGCAGAGAGAGGTGGGAGACTGGTAATTAAGGCCAGAAGAGTACGGTTGGTGCCATAATGGTGAAGAAGGACGAGGTGTGTCTGTGGTTTAAGAACAGTGAGCCACATAGACGCCTGGAGTTGCTCTGTGGCCTCCTCAACATGTGTCTACCAATGGAACTAAGGTTTATTAGCACATGTGTCGAAGATCTGGGTAAGAGGGACTTTCATGACCTCAGGGATGCAGAACACAAGGCCAACAGTACGCAGGAAATAAAGCGTCTGTCCAATCTGTTAGAGGAAAGGACCCGTAGTAACCTCATAGTGTTCGTTGCATTGCTCAGCTCCAGGAATCATACCTGTTCAACTTTACTCTATCAGATCTTGGCCCAGGCTCACCAGGACACACAACCACCACAACCATCACCAACAACCACAACCATAGATGCTAATTATGTGAAGGAAATGGCCCAGGCTCCACACCATAATACACCACAACCACAACCAACAGCCATAGATGCTAATTATGTGAAGGAAGTAGCCCAGGCTCATCACAACTCACAACCACAAGCATCACCAGCAACCATAGATGCTAATTATGTGAAGGAAATGGCCCAGGCTCATCACCATAACTCACAACCACAACCAACAGCCATAGATGCAAATTGTGTGAAGGAAATGGCCCAGGCTCAACCCCTCAACACACAACCACAACCACAAGCATCACCAACAACAACAACCATTGATGCTAATTATGTGAAGGAAATGCTGCTAATTTACACAATGGTACTGCATCATCCAGCCTTCACTTTTGAACAGAAGAGGGTTATAGCCGACCTACATGCCCAGGCTTCTAAACTAGAGGCCACCAGATTATCTCCACCACATAACACCACGACGAGTGAATTGTTGAGTCCTGTCTCGCAGTCCTGTAACTCCCTGCAAGAGGTATTGTATCAATCATGTACAGTAGACTTAATACAGTAATTATCATGTATGTACAATAGGATTAGTATCATGTAAATGTTAAAATAGGTCTAAGTTAGTACTGTATCAAAGTACAGTATAATATATATAAATATGTAAAAGATACAGGTATTTTTCTATATATTTCCAAATTTTTGCCTTCTACCTGATATCTTTGAACAATTCTGTGTGTTATATAATTATCTTACATTGGGGTGGTTCTGCCAGTACCTATTGGGTTGACTCTTGGAGGTAAAAAATTTTACGGAAAGATGGTACAGTATACAGTACAGTACGTGTAAACATTGTACAAGAATGGGAATGATGTACCGTACCTCCATGTCTCTTGCTACTATTTGGAGAGGTACTGGATCCCTTAAACTGTGCTACAAAATAGATATTCCCCAATTAGTAACATTGAGGTGATTTGTTGCCTGGGATAGTACAGTATTAAAGGAATCAATGGCCCTTCATTTTGCCAAAAAGCAATTCCTCCTTTAAAGGCATTGGAAATAGAGTTGCCCCATTTAAAAGTTTTGAGCCTTTGCAGTGAACTAGTATACTAATAGGTTTGCTGATAAATTCTTTTGTTACAGGGATGTGACAGTGGTTTGAGTGTGGGAACAGAACCAGAAGGAGATGGGCTGATGGAAGGGTGTGGTGGACTCCCTGCTCCTCCTTCCCACCTTCACCACTATCACCATCATGCACCAGGTAAGAATACTCATGATCTTTCATTTATTAAGCCTTATTCCATTTGAAGTGGTCTGTAAAATTAATGGCTGATTTGTGCTTTGGATGTTTTTTAGTCTTGGCTATGATCAGTTTAAGATTGCAAATCGATAGAATTTTGCATTTTACAGGTGTTGGTGGACTTGGTGCTGCTCAGTCACCAGAGAGTGGGGGGAATCAGGTGAGTAGTTTGTTCAGTCAACAGCAGAATTGTGTTTTATTTCTATGTGTATAACTAACTGGAGTTCTAAATAATGGTAAGGAAATAGGATTGTGTGGTGAAGGTACCTTCATACATTATAAGCATTAATAATTAATGTGTTGAATTATTTCTCTTAACTGTGTTTAAATATTTTTACCAATACCAGTATACGGTATGTATTTACCGTATATATATATTTTTTTTCATAAAATTAATATTAAGTGAATAAAGTTATTCCTCAATCCTTAGGATGCCTGTAGCAGTGGTAGTGGTGAATCTGGTGATTTGTACAACGAAGGGGGTACTGTCTCTACTACCTACATATACAACTCTATCTATGAGCAGGAGAGTCTTGGTAGGTTGCTAAAGGTTTTACCTTCATCAGACCATTCAAACCAGATTCTATTTTTTTTATATGTTCTATATTATTTCATGTTATTGAGAAGTATTGAGAAAAAAATCTTTATATATATGCAGTGCATTGATTCAACTTTTCGCCTTTTTCCATACACAGTTGCATTGACAATGGCATCAAGTTATCCATGCAACCACCCAAATAACTTCCACTATTATAATCCGTACCCACCAATGCTGGGAACAGTATCCAGGTGTGTGCCACCAGGGAAGGGTTCCCACTCAGATGGCTCCAGCAGTGAAGAAGGATCTGCTAGTCTTATTCCAAATAAAGGACCACCAGTATCAAACTCTCCTCTAAGTTCCCCACAGTCCTCTCCATATGTGTCACCCCTCCAATCCCTGAGTCCAAGCCGGGCATCATCTCCACTGTCACATTCTGCCACCACCACCACTGCGACCACAACCACCACACTGGCTAGTCTTCCCTCCACTGTGGTAGCATCAACAGTGTGTGCTGCGACTGGATCATGCTCACATTCTGGCCCTGTACAAAAACAATCTCATAACACTGCGGCCGTTCACGGAAGTGTCACTCAGACGGGGTCACATACTGTCACATGCACTTCAGGCCAGCCTCACAGAAAGCCCCCTTCGTCAGGCAGTCGTTCACAACGACACACAGATCGTTCTGGATCACGAACAAGACTCCCCACTGCCGCAATTGAAAATGATTTGGCAACAGGGAATCAGAGCTCCCAAAATAGTCCATCATCAGGGCGTGTAATGAATCAGCCTTCTCACTCTATAAATAACAACAGTAATCACCTGAAGAATCGTTGGGCAGGAAATTCATCTGTTGTTGTCACGGCATCTACCTCCTTATCCAATTCTACACCACCTGCTGCAGGTATCAAGAGTAATACTAAACAGAGCCCATGCCCAACTTCAGGAAACACTACAACATGTAGAATATTGACTACTGCAACAGTAACTGCAAGCTCGCCTGGATGTAAAACCACCAGTGTCAGCAGTCATGCAGCTAGTGGAAGATTCTCCACCTCCATATCCTCAAGTGCCACCAATACCACAAGAAACACATCCCCGCCAATCGTCCACACAGGGAACCAAGACAAGAGTACCCTCAATACTAGTACTAATTCAGGGATCAGGCCACCATTGTCCACAGGAAACTCTTGTTCCATACTCCCATCCAATATGCATAAGTCTGCCCTCAACAATAACAACTACCTAAGTCGCGAGTTAAAGGTGAAGCTAAATAAGCATTACCAGCAACTTGCTCAGTATTCACTGGATATGGTAAGTTATGATCAGTATGTTTATATCACTATTAATGTTTTTTAAATTGATGTTAGATGGAGTTAGTAATTGTCCTGTAGCATAAACTAATGTATTTTTGATAAAAGATCTTACTTACATTATCATCATACAGAAATTTGCTTCTCAATCGTACCTTTCTCAATGTAGAAAAACCTGCAGTTCTTTTTAAGATTAGTATATTCATAGCTTCCTAGTTACTTAGCATGTTAGGTTGGAGTTAATTTTATGATTGTGATATTTCCATTAAATTATTTGGTGTAAAAAAACTTACCCTTATACTTTCAGTTGAAGAAAATGAGTGATAGAGAGCTGATGGAGATGGGACTGAACAAGGACGAAGTGCGTCTGCTTTGGAATTTGCTGGCCAATCTTGAGTCTCATACACACCACCTTCACAATGGCTACACCAATTCTAGCATTACACTGCATTCTCGATCTTTACCTCACTCTCAAAACACTATCACAGTCACCACAAGCCATACCCCATCTACAATCCATTCTCGATCTTCAACTCACAGTCCCACTACCACTACCACAACTTGTCACTCTCCCTGTCACAGTCCCAGAACCATGTCTCGTGTTTCTAGTCAAAGTCCCACTACCACCACTATTACCACCACCACCACCACTACGAGTCGCACTACTAGTTCTCCCGTTAGTACTAGTGGTCACACCTCTCCTAGTCCTCACAGTGCCACACTTACTGGTAACATACAGCATACTTCAAATAATTCAAAATCAGGGTCTTCAGATGTTAATAGTGGGCCACAGAAGACCATAAGTAATACACAGAGCATTCATAATAATGCACCAAATACATCATCAAATTCCAAGAATACTCCTGGAAACCCAAATATTCAGTCATCAAAAAGTAATATGAGTATCTCTACTGGCAGCTCCCCTTCAGCTCAAACTACAACTTCCACTTCTGTCACAACTACTGCCACAGTCTCAAATAACATATGTACTTCCACAACCATTGTAACAAACAGTACTGCTTCTATTGTCACCACAGTTGGAGACACTGTAATAACTTCCCCCACTTCCAACAGTCCGATCACAACCCAAGTTACCAGTACTCATTGCCAAGCTGCCACATCATCATCCAGTCCAAAAAATGCATCAGTCTCGATGCAACAGCCAAAAAGTGTTCAGTGTGGTAATACTACTGTTCAGACTGCCTCATCTACTTGCACCTCTTCTACTACCTCATTCTCTTCTTGCAGTGCTCCAACTCCTCATGTTTCACAGTTTTCTGTTCCTCCTCCTCCTATTCCCAACAAATTGCCCCCACAAAGTACTGCAACAACTAGCTTCAGTCAGCACCAATTACCAACTCAGCCACCTCCAGGCCAGCACAGGACTCCACCCCCGCTCTGTGTTCCCCCTCGTACCCCTTCCCAGGAGCCATGTACCCACTCAACAACAGCAAGCATGACAGTGAGTAAGAATAGCATCATTCCATTGATGTTTTGGTATCAAAACATGTCAGTTCCTGAAAATTTCCTAAATATAGGAAAAATGTTGAACTTTCAGGGAAGGTTATGGTGATGCCATCACCCACCATGCTTGGTACAACCTAGTAACTTCTGAAACAGTGGTTCTCTACATTATTAACGATTGCATCATTATGGGCATACTGTATGACTACATTTTTGGTACATAAGTTTGGTCACCATGGGAGACAGCTATCAGGTGAAAAGAATAATAGTCTTTAAAAAGAATTATTCTTTGGTACTTTCTGGTCACACTTACACATACAATATATGATTAAAAAAACAATCCAGTAGAGGTTAGGGCCTTTCATCCTATCATTGTATCTGAAGTTCAATAAACCTAGAGCCAATAATAGCCTCGTGCTTTAATGTAGGAACTTATCATGCAAAAATACGTTCAATAGAAAATACAATGTGAAAGCGAGGGAGCACATGGAAAAGTAAAATAATATGCGGTGCAGGTAATATTATTTTGCATGTATTTCACAACCTCCACCCCTTGAAAGCCAGAAAATGGAGTATTGATTGATGTATTTCACTATTGACTTGATTTATATTAATAATATATTTGCAGTACATATTTTTACTTTTTTTTTTTCAGGGGTATTACACCAATAATGGTGGGGTTGGTGTAAAAAACAACCCAAGTGGAGCTAACAGTAGTGTTAGTGCTGCTGCCTCATCACAGCTCAGCATAGCAAGCTATTCTACTCCAATAAGTGTCCCTCAACCTTCGTCAGCAGGGAATGTGGCATTGCCAATCTACACTTCAGCTGGCAGTATGCCTGTTTATACTTCCTCTGGAAATATTGGAGTTCCTCCACCTACCAGTGCTGGTTTAATCCCAATGGTTGGGCCAGGGAGCCAGTATCATCCTACTTATATATACCCCTCATTTTTGGGTCCAGGAGGTGCTCATACTTATGTACCACCAGGAACTTATGCTGCTGCTGCTCACCATGCACAGAGATCATTTTATATGTCACAACCTCTTGCACCAGTTAGCCATGTCAACAAATTGAAAGCCACACCACACCCTGGCACTACTGGCCACTCAGGAAGTAGAGGAGGAAGTAGTAGTAGCAGCAGTAGTTGTAGTAGTGGCAGTACCAGAGGCTTCAGCAAAGGGAATCATAAAGGACACAACCATGTGAAATCTTGTACTAGGTCATCTGACTCTTCTCCTTCATCATCACAGTATTCATCTCCTCCCCAAACACCAAGTCCTGATCACACTCCAGATCTCAACACTGAGAAGAGAGGTAAGCATCAAAGTATTTTGTTGCTAGGCACAAAGTTAACACTTTAACTGTAACAGCTTTTGAATAAAGCAGTGTTAACACCTTCATGTGCACAGTTAACATTTCCTCATAGGCTACATCTTTTAATACCATACTATTAATTAAAGCACTTGGAATCATGAATGCATGACCATAATTGGAGAAAAACAAAGGTGGGTAGGTTGTTTCAACATTGTCTCTTTATTATATTCATTATCCATGTATGATGTAAATATTTGCTTTAGTTCATATTTGCATTTACTCGTATTGATGGCCAATTTATTGAATAGTGTACTTAGAGGAGAAAAAAAAACAATACCGTAATTTAAATGATACACAGACTAAGAGTGAAATTTGGCACAGGAAATTGTTGGTACCGTAGAAGGGTTAGACAGCCCTGCTCTGGGTAGTTTTGGGTATCTGGGCATCCCCTATTATATAATTGACATCCATGTATTATCATTTATAGTAGTTATGTCTACCCAAGAATACCTTTTGCTCAACCCAGCTTATTACATTTTGATACACAAATCTCTGGAGTTTCTCATGGGTTAGGAAGTGATTCCTTTAGGATGGATATGCTAACCTACAGTCACTTTCTCATATGAGGCATGTAGCACTTGGATTAAATGGCTCTAATCATTGTAGTATCACACAGTCATATTTACAGTAAAGGTGATGAAAAATTCCTATCAACATTATATTGATAATTAATCAAATACTTTTTTGTTTTACGTGTAAACCTGACTAACAGATTTTTCTACCTTTCTCCAGGCAAACCTGGAGATGTAATAGAAATATCTGAAACAGGAGAGACAATTGGCTTAGCAGGATTAGGACCTAGTGAGGATGGCACACCACCACCTTACCATCAGCCTCCAAATCCAATGTTGCTTCCTCAAACAGCTGTACCAAGACCACGAATGATGCCTTACTCACAGATGGGCTATGTTGGTTTCCACCAAGGGAGTGCTGGTATGTTGCGGTACCCAGGCATACCTTTAACAAATCAAGCCCCATTGATCACACCTCGAAATTCTCTCCCAATTAGTAGTGACAAATCAAGTCGTGAAACTACTCCACCAGTTCCAGGAACAGTTCCCTTAGTTCAGCAAGACCTTCAGTGTTGTGTACGGTCAGTGACAGATGGAGGTACTGTTCCCATCACTTTGGCAGGAAATAGCCATGGGCGTAATGGAGGGTCTCCCCATGGCCCTGCAACTCTTTCTGATGGCTCTCCACTTCCTGCAGCCCATACTCCCGTCCTAAGTGGGGCATCACACCCTGCAGCCCAGGTTCCTCCTGGTAATACCAGTACAGGAGCCCCACACAATAGTGTGCAGTACAATGCTCCTGGCTACCCAATGATTATGAATGCACCACCATTATTCCCTCAATTCCCAGGCTTTGTGCCTGCTCACAGTTCTCATGTTTCAAATGGCTTTGTATCTTCCCCTTTAGCCCATAACTTCCCTTTTTCCCCAGTAGGCAATGCTGAGTATATGTACCCTGGTCAGTATCATACACTGCTTGGGGGTAGTAGCCAGGGTGGTGGTGGTAATGGATGTGGGACCCCAGGTGGGCTAGGAGCTCCCTCAACTCCTGGTCCTGGCCTGTCTTACACTCACTACTCCCCTGTCCTGTCCCACACACCCACTCCCACTCCGTCCGCTGGTGCCAAGAAGACTTGCTACAACTGTGGGCATGTTGGCCACAATGGTGCTGAGTGCAAGGAGGCAAACATTGAAGAAATGTGCAACATAAAGACTGCCAGGTCTTGAGTACAAAAATATAAGTGGTGCAATAATATTCACAACAGCTTGCTCTGATCATAACCAGAGACGAGTGATGAGAGCAATGGTGAGTGATAGAAAATTTGTTTTGTGATCGTGCCAGTGGTTACAGATTTAGAAAATTTATGAAAAATGTTATAAAAACATGCTGAAGAGTTGATTTAATAGTTCTATTGCAGCTTCTGATAAGATAATCTATGTTAAATTATGTGGAAAATATTTTGGGAAATCAGCATTTCATTAAAACAAATATAAAACATTCAATTATTGAAGGTATTCATACTTTGTGATACTGTGTTGAGTATTAATAGGCCAAAGAAGTTTACATGGGCCAGTGAACTAAAATGCAGCAAGACTTGGCTAAGCATTTTCTGGATGGTGCTATTGAAGTGTGGAGTGTTATTGCAGTAGCAGATGAAGAGGTTGGAGTGTAAGAAAGGCAGAGGTTAGAGTGCTTGGCTTATCATGCCAAAGAAGCCAATTTTTATGACGGTACCATTTTTTTGGATATGTGATACAATGTGTCATCCTTCACATTTGAAGTTATATATATAGCTAGTAGTAGATATATTTTTCTGCCTTTGTAGAACTTGACAGGGCACTAAGATCGCCAACCTTCGCTATGAACAAAATCTTGTGCATTCCAGTGATATGTACTTCTGATGCATTATGAATACTTGAGCAAAATCACAAAGCACTGTGCAGCTCTTGAAATCTTTTATTTCCGATGGAATGGTTATTACAAAATTCCATGTTATAGGAACACACTATATATTTTCATTTTGTTATTATAATTATCAATTCTGGTAATACTGTTGTCAGTAGTGGCCAAAATTAGGTTTTAAATGTGCAGTTATATGTAGCTAAATTCATTCAGGCAGTTTTATTTTTTTCACAGGCAGCTCTAAGCTGTGCCTTTATGATGCAAGATTCAATCATTTTTAATCTGTCTTTTCATTTACAATAAAGACAGCCAATCGGATTCTTATTAATTTGAAAGTAGGTTTTATGTTTAATTTCCCTCTCTGTCAACTATTACAGGAATCTGCCTATTGCATTCTAAATACTGTAACATGATTATAATATATCAGATAACTACATCTTTTCCCACATGCACAATCAATTGAAGACTGTAAGAAAATAGGTATGAGAAGTGAAGGCTGCCCAAATGTCTTTGATATAACAGGGTCCAGATACTTCCGCTCACATTACCTGATATACATGCTGTGTGAGGCCATAATCATTTCTAAGTCATATTGTTCAAAGTCATTCTACTTGTGTTAATTTGATGTGGTGCTTTTTTTCTGTTAAGTCAGTTAAACTAAAGATTATATTTAAGGAAATTATAGTTCATGCAGATAAATGGTTGCTGTAGTGAGACTCAGACTCCCAACACATTAATGCATGATCTGATGCTTGACTTGCTTAGTTATTTATGCTGTTTTAGAATCAAGCCTCTTCCTGTTATGTATATTTGATATGGTTAGAATAGAGGCTGCCTGAAATATCAATCATGATCTGATACTACACCAATGCCATATTAAACAACTTGGCTTTGCCGTAGTGGACATGAATTTATAAATTGATTGTTCATAGTATTAAAATTTGGAAGAAGTAATACCTTGCCGAAAATTCAGTACCTAGTATAAGCAAAATTTCCTGTTATCCAGCATTAATGAATGTTGGAACTCTGTTTCTGTAAAAAATGTATGGACTCTGTTACTTTGCTTAGCCATTTCTTTGTGGATATACAGAGGCACTTGGTTATAAATTTTACTACTATTCCTCTCCAGACAGCTTCAGTGCAATGAAATTTTCATACTTTTTTTGGGGGTGAAATATATAAGTTAGAGGCAGAAGTTGAGTACTGTACTATACTTTTTTGTGTGTTTAGTGTGGCAAATGGTGAGAGTATCACGAGTAGCCTCTATTGATAAAGAGTTTATTCGGAATTTAGATTATAATATAGGCACGTGTCTCGGTAATAAAAGTAATAGATCCAATAGGGTGACGATTGACAAAAGATTATTAATATTAAGTGAACAAAAAAAATATATACATGGTAAGTGCATTTCGTTCATTTTAGAATATATCTGTACAGAGATGTGAGGGTACACTCGTTATTTCTAGCATTGGTATCCTAATACCAATTTAGTTTAATGATATTCAGTGTTAAAGAAATGAACATAACAGTACTATTTTTTTATAATTTCACTCATGTCTGGGACTGTGACCCCCATGGCAGTAGTTGTGTTCAGATAAGCAGGGCTGCCCAAAGCTTCATGATACATATACTGTAGTACTAACCATGTGGCATGCTTTGAAACCCCCAAAGAATGTTTGGCACTGATTGCTGTGCCATGATGCTGTTTGTCAGTACAGTAATGTATCTTGAGACCTTCAGCCATGTTAACAGTGCATAATCTCAATATACTGACAAAAATATAGTAGAATATTCCCCACTAATGTATTTATTTAAAACCATGTGATTAAGATAAGAAACCACCACCGGCTAGTGATACTATGACTCATAATGTAGCCAATATCTTGAGTATTTTTGATGAAAGATTTGATAAATTTATCCAATGATCTTATTCCGTAATTACAAGCAACCTCTTCGGTTTTAAATCCGAATCATAACATTAATTGTTTGATGTAAATATGGGGCAGATACCAAAAGCTGGAGCAACATCTTGAATTCTAGATACCGTTAGTTATTAACAGTGGCCTACCCTTTTTAAAATGTATGAAAATTACTCAACTTTTTCATAGGATTTTAATATAAAATGCATACCTGCTTCTGAATATCACTATATTTACAAAGCAGGGCAAATGTGAGGTGTTATAGATTCTTACTGAGCAATTTTATTAATCAGATGAGAAATAATGCAGAAAAATATGCCTTGCTATGATTTGTAACTGAATTTTAAGTTATTGACAGTAGTGAATAAAAGACAACTTCTGAAGATATTTAAAAAAAAACATAATTCCTGATACAGTAATCATGTTGTACACATTGACATTAGTGGGGAATTAATGAAAAATGCATAAAAAAACTAAGATTGAATAAAATTTAGAAATGTTGAACAATGCGTAAATTAATGGTAAATACAAGTTAAACACAAGACTAATAAAGTTTAGGAATGTTGATCATGCAAAAAAACAAAAATAAAAACAAAAAACTCAAAGACATGATACTTAATCTATAAACTTATTGTAGGTACAGTTACTTAGTTATATCTGGCTATTTATATATATTTACTTTGAATCATCATTCTCATGCAAAAATATATGTATTGTATTGAATATGCAAATAGATCAAGTGCAGTAAGTCATTTTCATCATATCAAAAGCAATAATTTAATTATTTACTTTGCTGGTTTAACTATTTTTGAATGTCTTCTGCAGATATTCTTAAGTAAAATATTCACATATGTATTCCACTAGTTAAGTACAGATATAATATTGAATAAATATGCACAAAGGATTAATTCGCAAAATATGAAATTTAGATAATTTTGCATTATACCAAAGGGTATTGCTATTCATTTACTCCCTTTGGTGAGTACAGTAATATACAAGGTAGCCATATCCAGTGTGATGAAACAGACTTACAGCTAATGATACTTTTCAGTTCTCGCTATCCTTCACTTATTTCTTAAAATCTTATCTAGCCACGTTCTTGTGCTTTAATCAACTTGATGTATACTATTAATAATTTAAAACATTTACATTGACTCATGTTGGATTATTCTATGTACAGAAGTCACCAAATGAAAGGTTTTATCATGCAGATGTGAACCAGAAACATAACTCAATGATACACAAATTCAAATAACACACCCACAAACTTGCCTGTCTGCCAAAGGAGGAACTTCACTAGTGATAATGTACTAGTGAATTATGAAACTATTACTGTACTGTATTATAAAGATGAGGGCAGTGCTCTTGTTATTGCAATTCTACATATCAGTGGGTCCAGAAGTTCAGAAAAAATGGGTCACGGTTAATAATTCAAAGTAATGTTAAGATTGTATTTATGCAGTACTGTATGTGCTGATGCATTGTACCATTAGTATTGAAGGATTATATTCCAGTTGTTTAGGAGTCATACAAAAGATTTGCTACACTAACGGTGCCTCACTTTGCATGCTCTTCCTTTTGCTGTCATAAATACTGTACTTGTATCTGCACTGAGCATCATTATGAATATGTATATCATATATTTTCACAAAGTTGAAATGTATCTAATTTTGTATGAGGGCAATAGTAATGAGTAGAACAATTGGAAATTTGCTAACAGTTGCCAATGACAAAGAAACTTAGTTACAATACTGTATTTACTACAACTGAACATTATGGAACACTCACATTGACATATTGCATCATGGTGCCATTTGTTAGTGCTAGTCTGGAACTATGTATAGAAATCTCTTGTATCCTTATGTAGCTTACAGGTGAGATTATAGGGTGATGTAATTGAGTGATATTACTTTCATTGTTTAAGTTGCATTAAGATTTTCTTTGAACATTCTGGAGATGTTTGGCATGACGGACCTATCTTGTTTTCTGCATTAATCTATTTGTAAAAATCCATGAATGAAAAATTATGGATGCTTAGATTTTGTGATAAATCATGAAGCAGTGATCTTCGTTAACGGATTTTGTACTTCTGCTGTATAGAGTAAAGGACTAGGTTAAAAATGCCTTATGTGTTCAGAAGTGTTAATGGGAATATTTAGTGCTAAAATAAAGGTTTGTGTAAGAATGAGGTGTCTGGATTACAATGGGCAAATGCACCATAAGTAAATTTTGATATAATTGTGTTTATACTTTCACAAGGAAGGGTTTCAGTTTTATAAAATTCTTCTGGGCTTCCTGAACACACTAAATGTAATAAAATAAATAATAGTGAAAATTTCATCAATTGGCATATTTTTCCTATAAAGCTGGATTTAATGTGTAAAGGTCATTGTATTGGTGTACCTGGCACAGATGTAACTATGTAGATTTTAAAAAAGCAGCAAAAATTTGAAAAACAAAACACAAGTAACTTACTGTATTCAGTGTTCTACTGTACCCATATAATACAGTGGTTTACTCTGGGACAGTTTAATGTGTCCAATGCTTGTCAAGGAATTCAATCCAAGCCACAAGATATTGTCTTTAGAGTATTTAAAATACTTTTAAACCTTGGACAATAGTAGTGGTTCTCCATCAACAAAAAATAATTCACAAATAAAAAGTACAGTACAGTATAGTAAATACAATCATTTTTGGCCATTGTTTAACAGTTCTTTAAGACAGTAATCTACAATTTACAGGTTTTGGGTATCAATATATGTACTGTTCACATAATACTGACAGTCATTATTATATTTTACTCCTAATACAGTACATACTCACTAATCTCAGGTGTAACATGGCATGTGACCCAGCCAGAACATTATTATTGTTATTATTCCCAACCTTGGTGAAACAATTATATTGTCCCTGGTATCAGCTGGGACTTTCCTGCCACTTTTGTGCAATATTGGGTGTGTCATTCTCCTAACTAAATAACACATATTGAACACAGTATAAAATCCATGTAAAAATGCAAAAATATTACGAGACGCTGCCTCTGCATCGAGTTTTAACCATTGCCCTCTATTTATACATGGTTGCGATAAAAAAAGCAGTAAAGAAGATAATTTTGTCTTTCCTTACACGACTCAATTTTGCTTAACTGATGCAATATTATGTGAAATATGCTCGCCTTTTTAATGGTGGGTCTCACTTCCAACAAGCCTGAGGTCATTCTAACATTATTACTGTAGGCATGATTAAGGGAAATTACAGTACTGTTTATTCAGGTTGCCCTAAGAATTTTTTAATTTTTCCTGTTTTATTTAATTTTATTTGGCATAAGGACTGCACATTAAATGTTCTCTTATATAATTCTCAATATCTATCATAACTATGAAATTATTTATAAATACAGTACAGTACTTAAAATTGGTTGCTATGGTTTCCTTAACAAAGTAAGGATTCATCAAATTATATACAGGTATTTGTAAAATGCAAAAATTATTGATTGTGACATCAGTTATCAGTATATGTCCTAGTACAGTACTGTACTAGTTTTTTCACACTGTAAGTTGTAACATATCAAAAGCTATACAGTACTAGCACTGAATATTCCATTAAGAAAATAATGAAGACAACTTTGCTGTGCAACATATTATATGGCAGTAATGGAAACAAGCTTAAAAAGTGCAGAGCCTGACCACTGTAAAAATAAATGACATTGGGTACTATGGAACTAATATAACTTTGAAGTACAGTACTTGTATCCACAGTACTAATTAATAAGCAGAGGGCAGATTTTTGCCAACAGGAGTGAGATATGTAAATTGTATACTTTCATGATAAATGCATGCCTGATTGCTGTTAGCAAGTTTTGTATACAGTATATACAGTTCTGTTTTTTAATAGGGAAGGGATACCATTAAACTGTAATGTGTCCTTTAATGTTTCTCAGGGAAGTAAAATTTGAGATGACATAGACGGGAACTGACACTCGGATTTTTGCATCTAAATTGGCATTTTATGTTTCAATGTGAAGAATAAAATAAATATTCTTTTACTTCAATTACATTTCTGAAAATTATGGAGAACAACAGGTTGTAGCACTATGGTGAATTAAGAGTCAAAGCATTATATAATCAATTAATGTTCATATGTACAAGTTGTAAAATTTCTCTGCTAAATCCATTGAAAGTTTGCCAGTAATGTGTGAGTGGTTTGGCACTGTGGAGCAGCAAAGATGGAGAGATTTAGGAATAGGTGCATAAAAAAGTGAACAAGGAATGGCTTTAAATTATTTACACTTAAGAGCCATTACTTACTTGGGTTTATATAGTCCCATAGGAATTTAAGAATTGCGGGTTATCTTTTTTGTGGGAAGGCAAGCTTATAATATGAATATCAGGTTGTTAATAAGAGGGGTTATTGACTAAGAATGCCATGCATAATAATTGTCAGGTGAAGTTAGGGTACAGTGATTCTAAATTGTTTGAATTGTCAAAACTCTAGTATTATGTGACATGTACAGTTGGCACTATGGACCTTGGCTAATAGAGCCTAATATAAATATGTTTGGTAACTTCATTAGTGGTTTGGTTGATACTATTCTAACTTCTGAATCCCAAGCCACCTACTGGAGTACTAATAGTTCATTTTGTTGTACCAATTTTGAGGTATTTTTTGTAGGTGGTCAGCCATGCACAGAAAATGGCTGAGTTATGGGCTAGCAAAGTAAGTGTGGGAAGAGTTGGGACATTACGTGACTGATGACAAAGTATAACTTGTAAATACAGAAGTTCAAGGGAACTGTCACTTCAGCACCAGTTACAGATGTATTACCGTATGTATTTCTCAACCCACCAGTAGTGTTGTATTCAAATTACATTATCTGTTTTGATAACTGCAACATTACAGTCATAAGGTACTGTATATGGCTCCTTGATTTTATCATACATAATCTATCGGCAAAAAATTTACAGTGACCTGCAAATGAGGATTAATGGCCATGAAACTTTGGGTAAAGCTGGCCTGTCAAGCAATGGGTTAAGATAACTACCGGTACCCCTGATATTTAAAGTGATCAATAGTTTCATAGGTTCTGTCTTGCCAACTGTATAACACTGTATACATTAACCCTCTCAACTGAGATGGTAGCTAAGTTGAAAATGCTGAACATACCACCAAGTGGGTGCACTTGTAGTATTTTCTCTTTGCATCTATGAGGGCTTGAGTTTTGAAACTCATCACTATATGCAAACCTTGTGGGGAGAGGCAGCAGCCTCCTGTAACCTTGGTGGTTTACAATGGACTGTGTGGTATTATAATATTATGCTGAACTGAATTTACTTTACGAAATGCTTTATACTTTATATTGCTCTACTGTAAATTTGTATTATGTGACATACCAGTAATTGCATGGAATATGAATCTGGGCCAGAGTGCCTTACGGGTTTATATGAAGCACTGTGCCCCCATTACATGTCAATGTGCACTCTTATAAAGCAAAATTTCAATTTGATAGCAGACCCTCACAATGAAAACATACTTTATAAAGGGACTCTGCTGTTTTATGAAACTTGAACAAAATTTCTGAGTTACTCATAAATTTTTCTATTCTTTAGTATTGTCTGATACTTGTACCTGGTACAGTACTTTGGTAACCTAAAACAAGTTATGTATATTACTGTACCAACAAACTGATCATTGATGTTTTAGGCTGGCAAACTAAGTCATACCTGCAGTTCCCACTAAATATATACAATATTCTTGTCATGTAGCCTGTAAGATTATTGGAATATGTGAGATGAAATTCAGCTAAGTTTAAGTAGGGCAGCATAATCTCTTGTCTTATCTGTAATACTAATACCTAGATGGTTTCATTAGGTAGTAGAGATTAAGACACACGCAGAACTGTATAGTGAATAGCAAAACCTTCCTGTATCAGTATATCAATAAATGATTATTTGTAAGATGAATACTGTACATGTAAAAGAAGTAAGTCCCAAGTAACTCAAGATTGCCTAGTACTGACCAGTATACTTTTCATAATGTATAAAATGGAAAGTATATTAACTATTTGTGCGAGCATGTTGTAACAACGTTCATTGCTGTATAATATAATGTTTATTACATTTTAATGCAATCTTAATAGGTGCACCTGTTTAACCACTTGGGTTTAGGGCTTTCCTTGTGATGAATACTGTACTTCATCTGGCTCTAACCAAGATGTATTTAAGTACAGAACTAATATCTGTGACAAGTAAAATCATCAAGCATTTGCCAAAGGAAAATCATTGTCACCTTGAGTGAAGAAGTTAAATTAAATAACTTTGTGACTAGTTTCTGATGCCACTGAATAGCTTATTTATGTTATCGGTACATGATCTAATAAGGAAATAGAGGACTGCCAGTACTAGAGACACAACTGGCAGCTACAAAGGTATGTTAGACAGCTCAATTATTGGTAGACACTAAATGAGATATCCATGTAGTTGAAGTGCTGACTTGTTTTATATGAATCGTTAATATGCAGTGAATTTGGGTTTTTGCATTGACGTGTGTAAGATATTGTTTCATTACAAAGAAAGCATCTGTATAATATTTCTTGTATCAAAATATAATGCAATGTTTTACATCTTGGTAGTTTCCATACATTTTTCTGAAGTTTTCATAATTATGTACTTCACTTTTTAAACCAACCTTTAACAATCCTTGTCATTCCATAATCTCAGATGATTTCCGATAAGTACCAGCAAAAAATGTGACATTGTTATCCTTGGTAAGATGCATGTTGATGATCAATAAGTTATTTCTAAGATGTAGCCTTGTTAAGGTTACATACCTTAGCATTTTCTTACATGTAAGTTAATATTGTAGTTGTTGATAAATGGTTAGTACTTTGTTTTTATGCAATATTATATTAAGGAATTACAAGGAATGGTTTTTGTTAATTATATTATTCAAGTCTATTATTATAATGAAGAGATTTATTTTATAAAATTTATTGCTTATCATAATTTCCTAATTTCTGTAAAATATGCTCAATCTTTTTATATTTTAAGGCATATTTTTAAAACTTCATTTTGTAACTAAGATCTTTGGTAATGGTTTATAGACTTAATTTTTCACTTAAAAAGCCTCTTTCCTGAAATAACTAAATGCCTTTTTATGTTTTCACCACATATCTTATTTATTGTACACTGTATAGTTATTTTTCCATCAGATGAATTATGTAACTCTTCAAAATGCAAACACTTCTTTAGTCAAGGATATAATTATTACATCAGTTTTACAACATTAACCAGGGTATTTACCTGTCCTAAACCATATACTGTACAACTTAGCTATGATCCTCATCTTTTCTAAATAATTAGAAGGCTCTACTAAGTTTTCTTTTTAAACTAGTTACAATACTTGTTTCCTGTTTGTTAAAGAATAACTGTTGCAGTTACAATACTGACATTGCTGAAGTGGTACAAGTACGATTAAGATACTTTGGTAACTTTAATTACTGTATCTGTAAAAAATTATTAACTACCAGTAAAATTGCCAAAAACATGGGGTTTATTCCAGGACTTTACATTAGATTGTTGTTATATGCAGCAAGTCAAAAAGGTCCCTAATATGTTAAAACAGACTTCATCAAAATAATAATTAAATTACATCAGTTCATCATGTACTGTACTGTATTTGTATTACGGTGATATGATGTTCGTAAAATGAAAGCCTTTTTTTTTTCTCAAATTACTGTACAACACAATACAGAGACTAATATTCTACTTTTCTTATTAACAATTTGGGGTGATTAATAGTTTTCAATTTTTCAGTAATATTTTACGTTCCTAAACCAATTCATGTAATACAGTACATACTGTACTTCTAAGCCTCATTTTTATTGGTACTAAAGGATAAATTTTAAAGAAACCTTAACCTACTCTTTGATGCAGAGAAGATATCTGTCTCTAAGTTACTTGCAGCTTTCAATGACTATAAAAACAATGCTTCTTTAATGATTGAAGTGCTACCTTCTGTAGTGGCCCAACTGCCGTTATGATTTGAAGCGAGTGGTAGGCTATAATATAGCCTATAATTTTAGCAATAATCAAGCTATCAAATCAACAAATTTGACAGCAGATTTGTTTTAACTAGATATTTCTGAGAAGCACCTACTCACTTATTACTACCAATTATTAAGACTTTATCAATGGACCATAAATTTTGAAATACTGTATAATCATATGGAGTAAATCCTAGACTGCCAGAAAAAGGAAATTTCCCAGTACTGTACAGTAGTACTGTACCACATTACCGAAATACGAGTTTTGTAAAAAAAAAAAAAATTTTAAGGAGAAACAGTGAACTTTAGTCCTGAGTATAATTGTATGACATGAATATTTACATCAAGAAAATTTCATCTTAATAATTACTATCATACCAAGGTAATGTGTGCCTAATTGACTTTGTTTTAACCACCTTATAGGACCCAAACTCTGGTCATACAATGTATCTGATCAGTCCAGCTGTAAGTGCATTGCTAAGACAAAACTTTATCTCAAGGAGTGGTGTAGGACATGGTTTGAAGAGTTGTTTCGGATCTCTTACACAAAGTAGCATTTAAACATAACTAATCTTTTTGTAGCTTGAATAAAGCACCTAAACTGTACTCACCTATAGCTCACCTTCAAGCTCAGAAGAAGAATACTGTTCTGGGATGTGCACTGAAATTATCCTGGTTTTGTGCCCTTGGAAGAAGAAGCATCTCTAATGGTCACTCTTCCATTATATCCCACTTGTTGTTCACTGTCCTCTTAACTTCTCTCTTGCATTTTGATAGTGAAGGCTTGATATCCGGTAATTCCTTTAGTTCTCCACTACAGCTGGGGAAGGAGGAGGGAAAAATTTCAGTGCTTAGCAAAAAAATTAATTAATTACTTCTGGATTATGATTAAATACTTATACTGACAGATGCTGAATTATTCCCTAGTACAACTGAGTACAAACTGATCCAGTCTTTGCTCTGGATGGTCAGGAAGTACTTTCTCATGAATTATTGTATATAGTTCATTTGGTTAGGCTCTTTCTCTCTTGGGATAACCCATCACCATAATAGAAAATGTGTAACAATGTTTAACAATGTGTAACATTGGCCTATTCACAGACTGACCATACCAAACTCACTTCTTGTCTTTTGATGGCTTGTGAGGTGCAATACTCTGTCAATTGTCTCCCCCTTTCTAATTGACTGTCTCATTTACTGCCCATATCCCTGCTTTCCCTTTCCTGGCTAGGACCCAATAACCCTGTTGCCTGAAGGATATACTCTAATAAGAGTCTCAGACCAATTCTATATCATGTCCTTTCTACAGTGTACCAATGCCCTTGGTACAGTACTAATTAACTCTGACAAGTGTAACTGATTACAGTACTGTACATTCCTGTAATCTGATGGGCTCTCTAGAAATACCTTAGTACCAAATGATCTTGTTATCTGGTTGTATAACCATAATGTTCTTGTGTTATACATTGTATTGTATTCCCACATGGTGTTAATTGAATTACAGTATTGTAAATGTAGCTTCTTCAAGGGCTTTGCTATATGGTATTTGAATATAATTACTGTATCATACCGTGATTGAGTAAAATTTAGATACTCTATTAAATCTGTTGATATGACAAGGAAAGCCATGAAAAGCAACCTGAGACATTCATCTAACAACTGAACACTACTGGAAAAACTGTGATTCTGGTTGACTGGAAAAACTGTGATTCTGGTTGACTGGAAAAACTGTGATTCTGGTTGACTGGAAAAACTGTGATTCTGGTTGATTGGAAAAACTGTGATTCTGGTTGATTGGAAAAACTGTGATTCTGGTTGATTGGAAAAACTGTGATTCTGGTTCAGAAACTAGATAAGAAGCACCTGATATTCACCACAACTTTTGAATTATGAGACTCACAGGTCTGTGGCTAATGACACTGAATTTATTTAGACTAGAGGCCAAGGCTTGAGCAAATAGATGATAGAGAGCAACAGTAAGCTAACTGGAAGAGATGCATACTATCGTACGTAAATATGATACTGTATCAATTTTCAAGCTAATGTAGCCTATACAGGTACGGTACAGTGCAGTACAGTACCTGCATTGTTTTGTAAAGTTGTACACCTTACAATGCAATACAGACATAATGGCCAGTTTTTTGTTTTACTTCCAAAAAGTTACACAAAACCATTTAGGCCTTAGGTGAGAAATGGAATACATCTGGTATTTATAAAACTTAAAATATATTTTCTTGCAGTGCATTAGTGATTTTTGCAATATCCATGGTACAGTATTATGATGTTTGGTTAGAGAAGCTGAAATAGTTATGAATGTACTGTAGTTCTGTACAGTATAATAATGTCATCATGCAGCACTGCTACAAAAGATGATAGAAACAATTACAATCCTTTTAATCGAGAGAACAAATTCTGGACTGTGGGCATCCAGATACTGTATACAAATGTTAAGACTGATATTACAGTAAGAAAACCAAGTGTTACTTAAGAAGCGAGTAAGACATGCAGTGCTGACGTTCCTTGGCTTACACGTGGTGCAAATACTTTCTGCTCTGGAGGGTTGGTATCTTTTGTATATTTGTACATAGGAGAAACTGTTGCTATGTTTTCTTGTCAAAATGAGAGTCACAAAGTTTGAAGTATATTTCTAGTAGACCATTTATTGTAAATATTTTATGCAAGTATGCATTGTCTTCAGTCATAAACATTGATAAAAAATAAAGGTGTTACATGATTATATTTTTCTATTCCCTTAAATAATAATAATGATGCATTTGTCAACTGCTGGGATAATTGAACAGTGTTGGTGGTAAATATGGAGTTACTAATTCCTCCATATATATTACACCCTGTTCAAGGACTATGTGCTGTGACTGTACACATTTCCCCATACCAACATAACATGGGGGATCCTCAAAATCATTTATCTAATGAGACTGACACGTATGCAAAAACGTGAGTGATGTTGACAATGGCGTGGTACCGATACGATGGCTCTCTAATTCGTCTATGGAATCGTGGTACCAGTGTCACACCATCGTATACACCATGAATGTTGTTGAATAAGGCCCTGAGAACTTAATTGATGCCTATATATGGTCACCTCCTAACTATGTATATTATATGATGCTGGAGTGCCTTGATTCCTCCCAAGAAAAATAATGGTATCCTAGCTGTTGCCTGGAATAGTTTGGAGGAATCATTTACAGTTTAATCCCTATTTACCACCCAAAACTGGAACTGGAACTGGATTACTGGAACTATACTCACCAACACATAGTTATAGCCAAGATTGAAGAAGCTGCATTATTGACCTCTTTGATAACTGATAAGCCAGGTCAAGGACACCACAACACACACACAGCCAGCAAATTAATTGATTCAACACAACTCGTCAATCGTCATTCGAGTGATGATTCGACACGCCGGTTCGTCAGTCTCAAACTCTCAATGCCTGTGAATTCCAGATCGGATCAATTTTGCTCGAAACATTTATTTTAAGTTACGATGATTAACTTTTAAAAAGCACATTGAATAAAAAAAGCTATTATTTTATCCGTTCTTGCTGACGTGGGAAGCATATAAATACCCAACATATAATATTACGCCTTCAGCCTACTGATTAGCCTATATACCTTCCAATATTTATACTATGTACTGCAATTACATATATAAATTAATATATTCTACCAAATAGAAGAATTTACTGTACAGTACAGTATTATTATGGGTATTATTACAGAACAGGAGTACACATCTAAAGAAAAAGAGCAGAGTTGCCAAGTATGGGTAATTTTTCCAAGACATGGAGAATTATTAGATGTATCAATGGGGACTTTCAAGAGTAAACAAGGATTTTTTTAGGTAAAAAAAAGGGAAATTCTGATGTTTAAGTTGGGGAAATTTCGTCAAGCAGACCTCTGGCAACACTGAGAGAGAGAGAGAGAGAGAGACCAGTGTGGGAGGAATGGTAATGTGTTTACGTTTTAAATGGACAAACTGTAAAGTATGTGTACCAGGCCTCCCTCTCACACTCACACACACACATACACACACACAGTTCCTGCCGATAAACAAACATTGACTCTTCATTATGGTGCATTAATATTTTTAACATATTCTACCTCAAGATCAACATATCCTGTAAATACGACCGTGCATCAAATAAATGAAATAATTTACTTTGATGCTCGGTCAAATGCATCGCTCACTTTTGTTCTTTTCGTAACAGAGGTTTACAAAGACATCACCACAGTTACAGTATAGAACCCAAAGGCGAAGTGTGTGTATGTGTGTCATGGTGGACTAGTGGGGACAGCTGTACATGTGGGCGTGGTGGAACTAAAGGTGTTTGAGCACGCCCATGCCACCGCCCCTCATTGTTTTCTCTTCACACTTCCCTCATAATTATTTAAAGGACCCCTGTGATATAGTCAGAAAATTGGAGGTAAATTAAGTCCTTCAGATATTGCCACGAAACACACACATCTATAGGAAAGGAGCTTTTACTTGTTTCGTGTCATAGTCCCATACAATATCACAGGGTCCTTAATTAATTCTTCCTATGACTACCCGAACACACGTACGGAACAACACGACTGCCCAGGGGAAGTGAAGGATATATTTTTTATTTTTATTTTTCCCACACTTAATTCCTTGGCTTGCTTTTGGTAAATGTACAGTACAGTAGTCCAAGACAATTGACACCAAAGATTTACACAACTAGACACTCATCTGCAACTTATAATAAAATACACTGGAATGAATGGATTAAAACAAAAACAAGAAAACAGAATATGGTGGATTGAAAAAAAGGTTCCCAGTGTTTTTTTAAGAGACATAGGGCAGGGGTAGGGGGGAAATAGGGCAGGGGTAGGGGGGACATACATGGGGCAGGGGTAGGGGGGACATGGGGCAGGGGTAGGGGGGAGGGGGACAACACATGTAAAGGGACCAGCGACAAGGGTATCAGGTGTCTCTTGATTACCGTCGTCGCGTCCCTTATTATTCTCTCTCTCTCTCTCTCTCTCTCTCTCTCTCTCTCTCTCTCTCTCTCTCTCTCTCACATTTTCCTCCTATACACACACTCTCTCTCTCTCACTTTCACACACACACACACGATTTACATGAGTTACCACAATATGGATGATTATATTTGACCGCGTCTATACGTAGTCACTCAAGAATGTCATGAAATAAACAGGAAAGTACTGTAAACACATTGCCTTTCCTTGTGGTCTGTGCAGTAGACAAGGGGTGGGTGTGTTTGTGAGGCAACTGCAATGGTAGAAAGTATAAAGATTGTTCAACACACACACACACACACACACACACTGGAAGAAGGTATAATAGAGATTGCTTAGGACACTATCTACCTTCCCTTCTATCATTATCTACCTTCCCTCCCTCCATAATATCTACCATCTCTCCTATATATGCCTCCGTGTCACTCCTCCTCCACCTCCACCTCCTCCTCCAGTGCATTTCAGACTATTAGCGATACAAAGCGAGGTGTTCGATACAAATCATACGTCACTACAGTCAGGTCCGTCCACTGTAGGTCCCATTATGTATACAACTCTGGAATTTTGACTTCTTCTCATTGTGTATCACGGTCTGGTTTAAGTGTAGGGTCAATCAATACACTTTTGATTCCTCCAAAGTATGCCAGGAAACAAGATCCTATTGACAAAAATAATGGGTGTCTGTTGCTTGGAATATACTGTAGTTTGGAGGAATCATTTACTCCGAATTTACCAACAGTGTATACCGTATTATTCCCTTTTAAGTGTACCTTTGTATAGGCATATATGGAAACAGCTCAGGATATCTAAACTGCACCGTATAATACTCCCACAAACAAAATTTCTTATAGCCTTAATGTATCTTGATATTTAAGCAGTTGTGTAATAATAAATAATGTTAATACTATATCTTAAATAATGTTAATATCATATCTTAAATAATGTTAATATCATATCTTAAATAATGTTAATATCATATCTTAAATAATGCTAATATCATATCTTAAATAATGTTAATACTATATCTTAAATAATGTTAATACTATATCTTAAATAATGTTAATATCATATCTTAAATAATGTTAATATCATATCTTAAATAATGTTAATATCATATCTTAAATAATGTTAATATCATATCTTTACTGTGTGTGTGTGTGTATCAGGCCAGAGTCTTCATGCCTTCAACACCAACAAATCATCAGAGAGACAAAAGACGACACGCAGCCGTTTGTAGGAAAGAAAAGGACAAAGACGTGAGGTTCCGCGATTCCCGTCTCTTGAAAATTCTCAGCTGTCGAACACACACACACACACACACACACACACACAAAATCCTACGTGTTGCATCTACTGTATCTTATTTGAGACACAGGATGAGGAGTTGATATATTCTTATGGCAATGCGACGGTAAACAAGACCATTATTATTAATCTATAGCCACGTAAGTGATATAAAGTATATATAGACCTGTGCATATAACATAACAACATTCAACATAACAACCTCATAATAAACACACAATTATACACTTGTTTATTCTGCTCGTTTTCACATTTATTCTGCTCGTTTTCACATTCATTGACGCACAGGGAACCCACACATTAATTTTCTATTGACTGTGTAAAAACGTCACTGCACAGAGAGAAGGAGAAAATAGAAGGTTCCTCTACACTGGTTAAGGTGGTAATTCCTTATTGGTACATTGGAGTGCCTTGATTCCTCCCAAGTATGCTAGGAAACAGGACCAGAAGAACAAAAAGAATAGTGCTCTATTGCTTGGAATAGTTTGGAGGATTCAGTTGCTCCAGAATTACTAACACAAAATTTCCCCCTTAACGTACAGCTGTCCCGTAAAATGTTCCCCGTAAATCAGGACGAATAAACACACCACTGTAAACACTGAAGCGTCTAGGGTGTTACACGAGTCATTCTGTCTCAGGTTATTGTCTAAACACGAGGTTGAAGTTAAATGTTGTCCAGTTATGGTAGTGTACAGTATATATATAGGGGGTCATTATTTTGTGTTGTGGGGTGTCGACGCGGCCCTCTGAACACTACAACCAAATAGATACCCCATTCGTATACTGCTTTGACAGTCTGTTTTCTGGCATAGTTTAGACTTTAGAGGAATACTTTTAGAACCTCTGCCTTTCGCCCAAAACAAACGACCCCTTTAAATCTCAGTGACTTGATTCGTAATTCATGGGCGGGGGTCGATATTATCCTAACTGAACGCTATAGCTTGTGGTGTTGTTCCGGCAGCTTTCCACCAGCAGTCGTCAGAGATGTCAATATGTTTCACTCGAGAACTTAGTGACCCTATATAGGTATAGTTTTACCAGTGACTGTGTATATATATGTATGCATCAGTCTCGCCCCTGATTGGTCATATACTACGGATGGAACTCCCTATTGGCTGAGAGTTAGGGGTTACCAGGACCAATGGGAGACGAGATGAAGCCCTCGAGAGATGTATGTATGTATGTGAGTATGAGAAAGTGTGAGTTATGGTATGAGTGAGTGATGGGGCGTACGTGGTGTGAGGCACAACGTACTCTTGTGATTTCCCACCAATACTACTGTTGTTTATACTTGTTTACCATATTTTGAACGATAAAAGAAATATATAAGACAATTTAAGACAGTAATGTTTGTTAATTAATTCTTCATCACTCGAACCATAAGATGTTAAACGTGAAATATTCATCTCTTACAAATACCAACAAACACAATTGAATCTATTTTATATTTTCTCTCAGTGGTAGAAAATATATCAGGAAAAGAAATTGTTAATATTTTACAAATATAATTAAAGTATGAATTCGCACAAGGAAAATTAATTACGGATTTGCAATCTAAAAGGAAGGCGACACACCAAAGCCGGAACTACACACACACACACACACACACACACACACACATACATAATCAGCAGCAGATGCAAATTATAGCACACACACACACCCCGTTGTAAAAGTGAAAAGAATCGACCGTGGTAGCATTGTTATAAAGTAAACAACGAGGCAGCAGGGAAGAATGATATCAGCGTGTCATAGGTGGGGAAAATGTGATCACAGAGAATGACGTCACTCAACTACACACTTCACGTCGTCGTTGTTGTCATTATCTGCTACTGTCTTGGTCTCTGTCATGGTAATCTCGGGTGAGTGAGTGAGTGTTGGAATATAAAGCTATCAAATTTCATGGTTATAATGACATAATTACGTCCTTATGGTATTTTGTTTGGGATTATTTTATGTCCTGTACAAATCCCCTTCATGTATGTACACTGTAATTCTTATGTAGAGTTTTTATACAGAGATAGAGAAAGAGTACACCAACAAAAATGTACATAATTTTGTGGGACAATTACGTGAAGACAACCACTACCACCACCACCACCACTACTACTACTACTACTACTACTACCACTACTATACCATCATCACAATCACCACCATCACCACAATCACCACCACCTCCGTCTCACCACACTCATCAACAACACTGCTACTCTTCCCCACCCATAAACTAACTTTCATTGCTTGGCTTCGATACTAAAACCCAACATTATAGTCTACTGGCAGTCTCTTTGTTTACACTTCTAAGGTGAGGAGTGTATAGGAACAACCAGCCAGCAGTTCTAGACAATAAGGGAAAAGTACAATGTTGGTAAATCTGAAGTAACTGATTTTTTCCGATATACCATTCGAAGCAACAGGACACCATTATTTTTGTTAATCTAGTCTTGTTTCATGACATATTTAGCAGGAAAGAAGACATACCAACGTACCAAAAGAGTATAGGCTTATTACCCCTTTAAATGTTCATGTACTGTCCACTTTTTCCCTTTCCAATATTGCCTCATTGTCTATATACGTTGTTTGTTGTTGTGTTGTGCAGCATTTCCAGCCGCCGTAAGGTCGACCAGGCACTGCTGACCACCAGCATCCACACCCTTAACTTCACCAACCTCGACCTACGCACGGTGAGCCTCTAGTCGTGTGTGTATGATAGATACTATTTAGATTATGTGGATGATTTGGTAGTTAAATATATAATGTATTTTCCTTAATATCGACTCCTCCCTCCTTCAGTTATGTGAACACGTAGGGGTACAAGGTGTGGCTCGAGGGGCGTGCCATCGGTCAAAGGAGATGGCTGAGGCATTGGTGGAGGCGGCAGTGCAGGGAGCCTGGCACTGTCGTCACCTTCTTCACTACCACAGGTGGAACTGCTCGCTGGGGAAGGCACGACGCAGGATTGTCAGGAAAGGTGCATATCTATATTATGATTTCGAAGCAGTATCGGGTTCTAGTCTTTACCCTGAATGAAGAATTAACTGGATCTGTATCTTTGTAACAGCGTACCCGGAGACTGCATTGGTACAGAGTGTGTCAGCGGCGTCAGTAGCTCACGTGGTGTCCAGGAGGTGTGCTCTGGGTCGTCTATCCCGATGTTCCTGTGACACGGCTCACGATGACTCTGCCATGGAGTCCTGGCGCTGGGGAGGGTGTGGAGACAACACCCGATATGGCACCAGGTGGGCACCGCATTGGGACAAACGTTTACATTTTATAACTGCACTTACTATTGTGTTGAAATTAAAAATCAGCTAGTGGTATAGATCATTTTAGCTTGATTTCGGAAATCCGTACAAGTTTCTAATTACAGCCCATGTTTTCTAATATAAATTTAGTAATACAACTGTTCAACAAGCATGAAAGTGATTGTGTTTTATTTTTCTTTAATGAAAAAGTCTCCTTCATTAACCACTATAACGCTGCTGACTAACTGGACGAGTTTTACTGACAGGATGGCCAAAAGGTTCTTCATGCGAGGGACTGGGAAAGAAAGGTCGGGAAAACGACAGCCGAGAGGATCAAGGCAACGCACAGCTTCCCTCTCCTCCTTCCCCACCAAGGCTTTCACTTCTACAGGGAAAGATTTCAAGTCAAGGATTGATGTGCACAACGCTCTTATTGGTATCAGGGTGAGTGGAGTATGATCGAGTGGTAAGGAGTGGAATATATAATATCAGATTTCAGTCTTACCGGTAATTGAAAATATTGAGTCTTGCTGTTTAAAAAAAAATTATGTATTTCTTATATAGCCTACTTTCTTGCGTTGTTTAAGTTTTCCCCGCTTGTTTTAGTTATTGCCTGTTGCCATAAAAAACTTATATAACCTATAGGCTACACGGTTGTTTTATTATATAAATTCATTCTTTCCTATATTTCGTATGTTGGTGTATACAGACGGTAATGGAGGGATCCAGACGAGTATGCAAATGTCACGGTGTATCGGGGTCGTGTAGTGTGGAGACGTGTTGGGTACAGCTTCCACATTTCTCTACCACGGCCTCCACCCTCTTCACTCTATACCGCCACCCTGTCCTTGCAACCACCACCAACCGGGCACAAGTTAGTCACGATTATATTTTATTTGTTTACTCCCTTCCCCGGCCTCCTCCCCTTCTAACCGAGCCAATCCTTTCCTTCATTTTCCTTCGTGCACACATTCATAGAAGTGAAAAATGTACTGTGTTTAACCTTCCCATTGGTAGAGGAAGCCGGTTTATTAAATGGAGTTTACAGACCTATATCTCTCTTCATTTATGTTGCAGGTTAATAATGGAGGGAAGCGGGGTAAGCGGAAACTACCCCGGCTGATATGGAGAAACAGAGACCGACAGACTCAAATTTGGCCTCACCGGAAACACATCACGTCTAACAATATGGCCATAACGAACAACAACAGAACGCCAAGACAAGGACAACACACTGACATGGCAGGGGGAAATGTAGGCCAACAAGAGGTGTCACCTAAAGTCAGGCCAAGACCAAGTTTCGGTACCTCTGGCAAACTTGTCTACCTCGACCGTTCACCCAATTTTTGCCGTAGATCGAGGTGGTGGGTGGGAACAAGTGGCCGTGAGTGTCAGGCTGGCGTGGGATGCGAGAACTTGTGTTGTGGACGGGGGTATCACTCAGCCCTTATCAGAGTGACTGAGTCTTGCAGGTGTCGAGTAGTGTGGTGCTGTTCTGTCGAGTGTCACACCTGCACTAGCCTCACACACACTCACACCTGCAAATAACCACACACACACACACACACTGCAAACCTACATATTATTGCCTCACTTTGTGCAGTAGCCTATAGCACTCACGTATATGTCGCTCATATACCTATCAACACATACATTTGAACTGTATCATAGGTGTTCCACCTTCGTGCTGTCATATGTATTCCAAGGTATTCATATAAGTGCCGTTGGTATTGCTAGATGTTTAGTTTACCCGATAATTTAATAAAATTGTGTATCTCCAGTAATTTTCTTTTATTTCAATGAGAATTAAGTTCTGCAACACCTTCGAAAAGTTCGAATGACATACTCTCCAAAAGTTCGAATGATATACTCTCGAAAAAATGGTGAGTCGTTCAGATGGTTTGATCTGTTTCATTCATCTGACGCAGACTTCGTGATGTTAATCATTTTATGCCCCTACATTTTTATTTTTGGATATGCACGTATATACATATAGACACGCACTGTATTATAAAATTAATGCAGTACCTAAGTCCTAATGGATCTGATATACAATGAAAACAACAGTAACTAAACCCAGATTATGACCTCTAGACGAACATGCAATGAATTCAGCATTAACTGAACACAGAATACAGCCCCAGGTCAAATATATGTGCAATGCAGATATCAGCCAATGAACACAGACACAGTATTAAAATATAGACCAACAATATACAGCATAACAGTCCTTCCACTACTCAATGCAATATTCGGGCCCGGTTCAGCAGACCTACTAACTAGAATTTTCAGGATTTACTCACCTTAAATCATTTATCTGTCAAGGAATTAAAAATCTATTTTTAGTATACTGCCAGCTTTCTTCATAATACAAGAATGACTTCAATTAGCCCACTGTATTTTATTGGTGCCATTTAGGGTACATTTTAAAATTAGCTTGACCTTACCTAGACCACAACAGACTAACGGGACCTAACCTGGGCAAACTACCGGGACCTAACCTGGGTAAACTACCCGGAAATAACCGTGGTAAAGTACAGGGAATGACCGTGGCAAAATACTGGGACCTGGCAACACTGCTATAAAACAGTAATTCTTTCAATAAATACCGTAATATGTTAATGCTTGTAGTAAATATCAAGCACCTTGCTGCATCTGGCATCTCACCTGGCTGGCGACTCGCCTCTCCTGTCATACCTGTACGGGCGCATGCACCTGCACCCTTGACCTAGCCCACACCTGGCCGCTCCTATGTAGCCTCGGCACCTCTGTCATCCACCCTGGCAGCTCTTGGCTCCCACAGTCCCGCTCTCCTACTGTTGGTTCACTTCTTGCCCTGCCGTGACTATACACACACTACCTGCCCTGGCTCAGCTGGCTGCCCACCTCAAAACACCAGTTACACCACGTGCAACTCTACAACCTGTATTTACTTAATAAATTGTTACCGTGTCCGTATATACGAGTTTGTTGACCCCGGTAGTACACTATCTCCAAGTGTTACATGCTATTGAGTAATTTTGATTTTTTCATGTTGATTAAACCGAAAAATTGGAAATAATGAAAACTGAGTTTGCATGAAAGATATAGGTTAAATTTATTCCAGACATAATATATAGCAGGATTATGCTATTATCTTACTCATACGTGTTCGGATATTATGGTTGCTTCCCTATGCTCTTTTATTATAGTGTGCTCCATTATCTGCCAACAATAAACTGTGTGTTGGCGGGTTAGGCGATGCTTCTTGACTATTATGACCTCAGAGAGAACCTGTTTAACTTCTTAAAAAAAATGTAAGTATTTGTAACCCCGTTGATCGCTTGATTTAATTGTTACTTCACGTTTGTTTATACAATGTCCGAATATGCACAATATAGAGTGTCATAGCTATGCAAACTTTATTTATTAATGTTAGCTTATCACTAAAATTAATCTAATTTTGTACAAAGGATTGCACAAAATTATATTATTTACTGAATTTCAAGTATTTTGAGAATTCGACGAAAGATTGAACAATTCGCAAAATTGAAGCCGCAGCCAAAATCGGAGTGAGTGGGAAGATTTCGAGGTGATGCGGCAACTGCTGACGTTTACACCAACTGCAACTCGCCTCTGGACACACACACTTCATACGTGCTCTTTACATTCACACACATACACACACACACATTCGATGGTGTTGGTGCTTTTGTTTGTACAGTTTACACTCTGCTAGTACAGTACAGTATGCCGGAAATGGTCCAAACCTCACAGTGTCACAACGAAGCAACAGATAACACACAGTCAGGTATGACATTACTAACTTTGGAAGGTTTTAAAGTGATATAATTATGTTTGTGTGGATTGGATATACTTTTAATGTTTAGATAAAGTTGTAAGATTGTTTTAAAATAATATAATTATGTTTGTGTGGACTCTGTGGACTGGATATACTCTCTTTGTGATAAGTGTGTGTCCAAAAAAGAGTAATAATTAGCATGGTTGGTTTATGTTTGTACCTATTTGAAAGTATTAATATGATATGGTGTTCCTGTTCTTAGTCTTCCATACTGTGTCTCCAGAGTAGGGTGATATAATCCTTATCAGTTTCTTGAAGAGGGCTGTACTGCAGATGACAATGTTATCACTCTCTTAAGTACAATATGACAATGTCCTATCCTCAAGTGTTGGGTGTGTATATGTGTTGCCATATCAAGGGTTTGTATAATGTGTAATATAATTAATGCTGGAATGCTTATTCCTCACCAAATATTGAGAACCTTTGAGTTACTATAATGTATAAAGTAGCATTACTTTATAATTAAATTAATTAAGAGGGGCAATAAATATGGAGAGTGGGACATTTATTAACAAAATCTGCATGATGGGTCTCACTGTAACTATGGAATAGATAGTTGATGTG
The DNA here is from genome assembly GCA_034508575.1 of Petrolisthes manimaculis. Taxonomy (NCBI): domain Eukaryota; kingdom Metazoa; phylum Arthropoda; class Malacostraca; order Decapoda; family Porcellanidae; genus Petrolisthes; species Petrolisthes manimaculis. The sequence continues at coordinate 61,014 of JAWZYT010002317.1, forward strand.
GTGATAGTGGTATCTACTCACAGTATAATAAATCATCCTTAATCAGGCATTAGAACAGTTGCATTCATAACATACAGTAAGTATTGTTTAGTAGAGCACAGTTATATAACATTACCTGCAGGTAGTGAATTAATTGTCTATCTTTACTTTACTTCTGATGTGTAATTTCCTCTAAGAACTCTTCCCAAGCAGGTGGTTATGACAGTTTTATTTAGTCAGACACTTCCTCCTTACACAATCATAATAATTGTTACTGGTGTACTGTAGTAGATAAATGAATGCCTTTTTCTTCATCTCTCTTGTGCTATCTACATCCATAACAGAAATGAATACCAAGAGTCCTCCTGTTGTGAAGGTGCCCACAGATGGAGAACAGGGACAACGGGTGGCAGCACTGGAGGAGAGCTTCACCACTGAGTTCTCTCACCCACCTCAGTTTTTTGTTCGAGCCCCCGGCAGGTTAGTCCATTGCTCAAGCTTAGCAAAATAAAAGTATTTTTAACCTTTTATGTGCAGTATCAAACGTTTTGAATAAGCTGTGGCAATGGCATAATGGACTCAAGTACAGTGCTACTTTGGCTTGAATATAAAATTTCTCACGTAACTTACCAGCTATTCTTGTTTTATTGTTGATATCACCTTAGGGTTAATATACAGAAAACAAGTACCGTACCATACTACTGTATATCTTAATCCTCATTTTATGTCTGACACAGAGTGAACCTAATTGGAGAGCACATAGACTACTGTGGATATGCTGTTTTCCCCATGGCTGTGGAGCAGGACATTATTATGGCTGTTGCCACTAACTCGTCCAGCAAACTCAACCTCTGCAATGTTGACCAGAGTTATCTCTCATATTCATGCGACATTAATAATTTTGAGTGAGTATGGAAAATCAATTTTAATGTAACTCTTTAAATAACTATTGTGCTTTGAACATTTCTATTTCAACCTCTTAGCCTCAAATGTCAACATAAAATTTAGCACACTCCTCCAAAATTATGTATTTAAACTGTGTACCTCTGCTTGTATAAAATATACCTGTAATTTGAGTTGAAATTTTACAGTACAGTATTACTGTGTCTTTGGCAGGATAGATCCAAGTGTGGCAGTGTGGCACAACTACGTCCTATGTGGAATACGAGGCATTAGAGAAGAGGGTGGGCTTGTAGGACCTCTTACAGGTCTAAACATAGCAGTGTCTGGTAACATACCCCCATCATCTGGTCTTTCTTCTTCTTCTGCTCTTGTTTGTGCCACAGCCCTGGCTGTAGCACATGCACATCATCTTAGTTTGGCAAGAGATATGCTTGCAGAAATCTGTGCCCGATGTGAGAGACATGTGGGCACTCAAGGAGGGGGTATGGATCAGGCTATAGCTTTCCTGGCCACTGCAGGTATATAAAAACTGTTCTTGTTGGGGATATTATTGGTTAACTCCTGCACTTTTGATGTTATTCATGCATTTGAAATATTAAATGTACAGTACAGTACTGTATTGTACTGAAATTCTAGGAATTTGTTAATGCTTTTTACATCTCATCTTCCCTTTCTCCAGGTGAGGCCAAGATGATTGAGTTCAACCCACTTAAGGCCACAGCTGTTCAACTGCCTGCTGGAGGAACTTTTGTGGTGGCCAACAGTCTGGCCCAGGCCAATAAAGCAGCCAACTCTAACTATAACTGTCGGGTAATGGAGTGTCGTCTGGCCACAAAAATTATAGCCAAGCGAGCAGGTTAAGGTCATTTATGTATTCTGTCAAGTTTTGCCTAGAATAAGATGGATTAGAAAATTATACAGCTGTGAAGTATTTCATTAAAACTTCCAACACCTTAAATAAAAGGAAGTAAAGAAATGTCTTGAAGATGATGTGATACATTAGTTAACATATTAACTGTTTAAGGATATACAGTATTGTAATAAATTATGATCTTAAGCCCATTTTAGAACTATCATCATTTGGTGTTGCAACTTTCAGGATTGTCATGGGAGAACTACCAGCGACTGGGTGAGCTACAGGTGGCAGTGAAGAAGTCGTTGCCTGAGATGGTGGAAATGGTGAAGGAAATACTGGAGCCTCGACCTTACACCAAACAGGAGGTGGCTACCCTCCTGGACACCACTACCAACCATCTTGATAATGTCAGTAACTTTAACTACCCAAATGACTACTAAATTGCCCACTGTTCAGCATATATATCTCATCTTTAATCTATCTGCTCCTCAGTCTGTTAATTTTTTTTTTTTATTTCTTCATTCATATTCCCAACCCTGGCTCTGGAGTCTCCCATCCCTTGAAGAAAAGAAAATGGGGTATTGATGATGATAATTACAAACTACAGTATTGTTCGTGTGTCATTTACAGGTGGTGCTGAGCGAGAACACACGAGACATTCAGGAGTTCTACCTCCATGACCGCGCCCTTCATGTGTTCTCTGAGGCTAACCGAGTGTGGGAGTTTCGGCGAGTTTGTGAGGAGGGAAGGGAAGGGGCACTACACAAGTTGGGAAAAATCATGTTAGCATCACACCGCTCCACTCAACGCATGTATGATTGTTCTCATCCTAAATTGGACCAGTTGGTGGATCTCTCTGAAGGACTAGCACTTGGTGGAAGACTGACTGGAGCAGGGTGAGTTGTTGCATCTCTTAACAAGATCAGTTATAAACCAACACAGTACACAAAAAGTTGGGTCCTCAAAAAAGTATATTGCTTGTAATGTACTGTATTGTACTTTCTTTCTCACATAGGTGGGGTGGATGTATGGTAGCACTTGTAGAGGAAAGCAAAGCAGAGGAGTACAAGAGGAAACTAGAGAAAGAGTTTTACAGCCATGAGCCAGCTGCTAAGGGCAAAAACATCAGTACCTTCCTCTTCAGCACTCGGCCTGGCCCTGCTGCTTGTGTTTACATCAAGTGAACTGTGCTGTGTCTGGTTGGATACTTTCATGAGTGGTGGAGGAAAATGTTTGTGTTTCTGGGTGGTACACTAGTGTGTGTGATATATTTTTCAAACACTGGATTGTATGAGTATGTGTCAAATAAACACATTAATCACTCCTCATATTCAGTTTGAAATTAATGTATATGTATCACGTAATAATTATTCAGTTCACGAGTTGTTCTTGTTAAGAATATACAGTACCGGTAGTGCTATGTTGTATTATGGCACAGTACCCTCATTTCTAATAACAGAAAGACATGTGTCCCGAGCTTGGCTATACAGGCCATTTGCCCTTTGAGGTAACAGGAGGAGCACTATTCCGTTGATATACTGTATGTATAATTTTGAGGATGGAACTTGACACAAAGTGGTGAGAGGCAAACTAACCTGTGCTCACTCAGTAAAGACGTGTATAGTCAGATTCATTAGTCATACTCTCAGTCACCAGAGGTGGAGTATTAGCATGACTAATGTTTACAGAGTACCGGTACCCTGCAGACTTACAGAGGCCTTTCTATGTACAGTATAAACCTGTACTGTATATTATATGTATATTCTGTTTCAGGACATTCACTATAAAATACGGTACTATATATGTACTGTATAGTGTACCTGTATGAGGAAAAATATTTTGATAATTTTACAGGGTCCAAAATTAATGCAGTTGGTGAAAAAAGTCCTGTAATGCAATGACTGAGAGGCCTGAGCTGTAGATGAAATGATTAAATTTTGGAAGTTCCGGGTAAAAGATAAAGTTCAAGAATAGATGTACAGTACTCTTTTTGCATTAATTACTAATAATGATGGTGAAATATGGGTTGGTTATGTTCATTAAGTTTATTTGGCACTTTGCAATGGTATTTACCTCAGTTAAGTGCTCTTCTAGTCAGTCCTGTACTTGTACAATTACTGTACAAAAAAAATATTTAAGCACTCTTTTTTGCTACACTGAATATGCTAGTCATTTATGTTTGCCATTTATGTAAGAGTATTGGTCTAGATGAAGGACATCAACAGTGAGATATCAAAGATAATGCTATAACTGTGTTAAAGTTATGTATCCAGTATATTCTTAGTTCATTCTTTGAATGAAGTAAATATGCCCAAGGATGCAGTATTGTCTAAGAAAAGTGTCCAGTACAGTGCTGAACTCCTGCTAATGCTACAGGCAGTACTAATGTCAGAAAGAATTATCAGAGACCATGGGTGGTATTGTTTCAAGTACAGTACAGTACTGTACTGTATATTTCCTGGGTGAATCTAAGTAGTTTGCATTTATTGGTCATAATCTTGGAGTAAAGGCATTTGTTTAGTCTTATGAACAAGCTTTCAGGTGTAGTAATTTGGTGCATTGTATCTTTCCCTAGTGTGGTGCACAAAACATGGTGTTAAGAGATTAGACAGCCAAAGAGTTGTGACTGAAATGAATATTGTTACACTGACTGTGTGCATATATTTAGTTATCTTTATAAAAATTATATGATACTTCTTGTGAAATAATTATGCTAACTGTGTTTATATTGTTGACAAAATACATAATTAAAGAGTTTAGTATCAGGCCCTGAAGGACCTTATGGCACTCTTAACATAACATGAAAGATGGAGGTAGGACTTTAGAGGGTGAACATAATACAGACATGAATTGTGGTGTGAAGAATTATTGATTTTTCATAAAAGCCAAAATAAGCTAAAATATATACAGTATATCTTTCCAGAGATGTAAAAAAAAATGATTGCAATTTTCATAAACACATTACATTTCTGACACCATGTATACAGAACCTCAAAAGAGCTGTAATATTTTTTTTTTCTAAACTGTTGATTTATAGCAATCGTTTATTAATATATCAGTCATGAATTTGTAAACAAATTTATTTATTTCAAAATTCAATTTAGTTCAAAATACTTTTAGTTTAAGTTTATTTACTATAGTGTGTGTACAGTACAGTAATGTACAGTATTTATGTGTACAAGACTTACCAGATCTAACAGGCTCCGACAGCTATTGGCCACTCACCCACAATATTGGTAACGGTCTTACCAGATAGCTGGGGATAATTAATACATTTATAACTTTAAAAAGGCTTGATTCATACAACTACTAAGAAATATTTTTTAATTGTCATGATCACAAGAGTTAAAAATTCAAGTACCTGTAGGTATCTACTAAACTACTGAGTGACAATGTTCATATTACTATTGCTCGACAGCAAATATTTGTATGGCTCCGATTGCTATTCAGGAAATCAGGCCCCTTTTGATAAGAAAAAGTGTGCAGGTTTGCTTTTGTTTTTATTTTATTAGATTATGTAACTAGTACCTATAGTTTTACGAAAGTAAAGCTTCACTGTCAATGTAATCAATTTCAATTATGCCGAGAAATTTTTCTGAATAATTAGTCTGTTAGTGAAAATTTTACAATTACAAGAGGTACAGGTTTGAATGGAACATACTCAGCCAAGTCAAGCTGATCCAAACTATTAAATAATCCATACAGTATTTTATTCTGAATATTGTATTTGCACATCTGAGAATACAGTATACAGTAAGTCCTGTGTATACAAGTATTAAAGAAAAAACAATATTCACTTAAAATCATTCTACCAAGCTAGGCCATGTAGTCTACTCAAGTTAGAGGGTGCTGCTACCTCCTCAGCTGACATGCACCAGCAACAACAGTACTCAAACATCAAGTAGACATAACAGGTTCATAATTATAATCTAGCAAAATCACTCTTTCCTTTATTGAACCTTAGACATTGGTGATAAAATAAGTACAGTATATACAGGTACTGCATTAAACTTTTTCTGTAAAATTTTCATATTTCAAAGACTGAAACTTCCATTTAATTTCCCAAAGTATTCAGACTACCAATATGTATTAATATGCTATCAGGTTAAACTATCAGATTGATTTTCTAGTAAACTATGAATCTGTCAGCAATTCAGATGGTCTATGCCAATATTGAAGACATTAAAAATACTATCCATTTGTATACAATGAATGTTAGTACTGAACTTACATAATTAGCTTCATTTTGTGGCAAGATCAAGCACACCATTTATATTGTTAAAATTTTGATATTTAGTTATAAGAACTTTAAATTAAGGCACTTACTACAGGTATATCTTAAATTATGACTAAGTACAAAAGAGATAAAAGTTGTTATTTCAAGTTGAAACTAAAGTAAATCAGGAAAGAAAAATTATACCAATTTATTATATTAATTAAATTATTCAATAACTACTCTATGATTTAATGTTTTTTTAATAATGTTTTAAACCTTGCATGTATCTAATGATGGATCCATTGGTAGAATGGTTATCATTACTCCACAGGTTTGTACAGGTATTGTACCAAGCAGTTTTGAATTTTTTGCTCTTTGTTATGTCATTAGTTTTGTCGGGTGTTAGTTCACCCCAACAGTCCTGATAATGGTTTACATTTGCATGGATAATTCATCCTCAAAACATCCGCTGTATACAATGCACAAGTGATATACAGAAACAGGTAAAACTGTAAAAACATTCAAGTTAACTGCTATAAAATAATTTTACAAACTTCCCTCTTCCATCCTCCATGTGGCAATAATGTATACATATACTGGAATACAGCATTACGAATATAGTATATGCAGATTGCATTGATTTAACAACACTGATAACAGTACAGTATACAGGTATGAACTCTGACAACACTGGTCACGGGCATTACTTTAATTACATGCAAGGGAAAAAGTATTGACAATTATAATAACTGTTTTTCACCCTATGCTATGGGAGCTGCTACCACCATAGCCTAATCTTTGAAAGCTGATGGATCTACCACTTACTAAACCCTGTGTAAGCACGTTACATCAAGGACATTCACATAAAATAATATTTTCTTTTACACATAAAAAACTAGTATACCGTACCAGTAACAAGAAGGAAGGGGGAATCATGCACCACATTACCAAAAAATGTTTGCTAATTTCTATAATGTCTGTTTAGTCATATTCAACCCTCAAATTTCTTCCTTTACCAAATTTCCTATTTTTCTACTTATGTGATAGGTAACTTAAAAAAATACAGCCTCTATAAGACAGAGCTGTCTGTTCAAAAAGGAGAAAAAACACAAACTTTTTTTTTGTACATTACTCTCAAGTTCTCATAAGGTCTTGTGATAATTGAATATCTCCTGATGGCTGTACTTCTTAAGCATGTTGTGTATTTATATTTTGATATTTTTCAGTATGGTTTCTTCCATTTGCATCATCCATTTTAAAGTGGTTTAGGCAAAGGGCATTGTTATATTAGCTTGGAGTCATCTTAAAACAGAAATTACCTTAATCTTGTCCTAAAACAGAAACGATACTTCACATTCAAGTTACCATTAAGTTGTCCTAAAACGGAAAACTGATTACAGTTTCTCTCCAAGTCTGGATGAGGAATTTCATTAGGTTTTGCAAAGGCTATGAGTAACAGCCCACTACACATTACTTCAGTCCTATGAAATAACTAAGACAATATATCAAAACACTTGAACATGAATAACACATATACACACACACACACACATAATATACATGACCATTGACATAATACAGCTCCCTTTCCCATAAGTAATGAGATGGGGAGATTTTTAAAGCTCTGAAAATATTTACTGAAGAAAAGTCCATGGACCGACAAACAAATAAAGTCACTCACATTAACATTTGCAGTTTTGTTACTTGGCAAAAACCATCATGGGTTGTGTAGTATATGTCAAACCTGAAGGACAATTATTATCGAGAATCAAAAGTGTCAAAATTTATAAGATGGGTTGGTATTTCCACTTTTAAAACCCAGTAGGCTACATACACAATCATACAAAATATTAAAAATACCAAAACCCCAATCCTAGTCACTCCATTCTAATGACTGTGTTTGAAAGTCTAAAAAGGATATTGATGAAACTAAGAATACTATCACCATGTAACTGTAATGGCAAAAAATTTGATATTCTCTCGCTCCTAAAATTCTGCAAAGATTTTCTTGAGCTGTAACTAATCACTGATCAAATGTTACAAAATCACAGTACAGTACCGGTAGTACATTATTGAGTTAAGCAAACCTACAAAAAAATTCATTTACAGTATACCGTACTGTACATAACTCCCAACATAAAACTTTTACGTATGATAATAAATACTCTGAATACCACACTGTACATATTCTTGATTGATAACTACCAATACATATTAATTCAAGCACTGGAAATTGACCACTGGAGTGTATATGAAAGTATTTTATATAAAAATATAAGTACTGTATTATGTTAGTTATAGAGTGACATTTGTATATAAAACCCAAATCAAATCTGAGAGTTCTTTATCATTATTTTGATAATTATAGAAAAAATAACATTTTATGCTCAGACCCTCTCCAGTTTATTGCATGCTAAGAGTAATTTAATGCACTGTCTCAACTTCTATAAAATAATACAGAAGAATGAGTTGGCATTTTATTCATTATAGGTTAACTTTAAATCAAAATTGATTTGTAATCGATCTAAGCTTCCCATTCTTCCAGTAAAGTACATTGTCAAACACTGAGGATGTACTTTGTATATTTCAAATTCTGAATGTAACATAATTTATGGAACCATCTCTTCATTTCTTTTGCGACAGATATTGTACTTTATACTCAAGCAATAAATGTACACTATAATATAGTTTGATTATGAGTGTAGCAATGAGTTTTTGTTTTGTTTTTTAAGATGCACATACTAGAACAGCAATTACAGTCTTCTAAAGAACTTTTATTCCCAAAAGAGAAAAATTTAAAATATTCAGGATATCCAAACCCATTCTTGCTTAGGACTGACTTGGGAAGGGAGTTAGAAAGAGAAGAAAGAGGATGCATGAGGAAGTATGCACTGTATTGGAGTAAACATATTAGTGTAGTGTACAGTATGTGAGAAAAACAGATTCATCAGCCAGAATAGCACCTATTTTCATCTTGTATTACCTAAATTACTGTACTAGGAATATATATACTGTAAACAGTACTGAGCTTAAAAATGTTAATACAGTACTGTACATGTCATCACAATCATCATCAATACTGTACATGTACCAACAATAAAATGCTATGGCAAATGATATTACAATCCAAATGACTGTAGTTGTCTATTAATATTCTCACTGAGAATAGGACGTCATGAAAAGTAAGAAGTCTGAAAAACAGAATTTACAATAATAATATAACATGACTGAGGAATACAGGTACAGTAAAGTACTGTATATCAATAGTTGATCATGAATACCATTATCAGCATCAAAACACCTCATAAATAATCCCTAAGATTTAAAATGAATAATAATAAGGCTATTAAATCTAAGCATTTTAAAACAAAGAACATGCCAATAGCATTTAATCTAATAATTATGGTGGAATACTGTACTGTATTTTTGTTTTTGAAAGGCAAAATATGTGCTATTCGGTAGTACTGGAAGAAATTTCCCTTGCAGTATTTTACATACTACGCTTAAAAAATATCATATCAGTTCATGTGTATAATTATGTTAATTACTTCCCTCAATTAAAATAATCATAAGCTTGGAATGATGCAAACAACACATACACAACCCAGAAGCTGATCATGATAATACCAGAGATAATCTTGGGGATTGTTGGACCTCCAAGTTCTGTTTTTCCAAACACTCCCAAGACTCTGGAAAAAAAAAAAATACATACAAAATTATACAACAAGGACATTTTGTACTGTAATGCAATGAGTGAAGCAACTAGGTAGAACAAACACTAAATTAAACATATTTGAAGAATACCATTTGCAAATAACAGAAGACTTGTGAATGTCTGTAGGAAATATGCCTTTAAAATTAAACATAATAAATTAATACTAATCATCTCACCTTCTGAGCATCAGGACCCCAATGGTGGCGATGGAAAGTCCAGTGAAGAGGCCAACACTGAAGCCTAAGTTGCCTGCCGGCACCGTAAACTTTGTACCCTGTCAATCAACATATCAATCAATATGAGTGACCCTTGAATAATTATCATCAGAAGATGCAAAAGGTGCAAGTGCATCCTGAACAATCTTAGTTCACCTTATTACACTACAATGTAACCACCAACACCACTACCACTCATTGATAAATAGTGGTACAGACTACAGGTACAATTAACATAAAGTCCTTCTCCTTACATACCAAAATTGCTTCCCACACTACAACTCATTAAATACAAACAATCCATTATAACCTCAACAAAAAAAAATTCGAGAGAAATTAATTGATTAGGATGTGATCTGAAGTACCTACAATATACTGTATCCATTTTTGTCACAGAGTGTGGACAATTCCTCAATTAATATTATGGTACCCACAGACAGACATTATATTTAGTTAAAATACAAAGGCAAGTATAATACTCACATTAATAGCATGGTATACAGATGCCATGAGCCAGGGTAGCCCCAACCCCAGAAACACATTGACAGAGTTGCTGCCCGTTATATTACCAATGGCGTTGTCTGCATACTTTTCTTGTATCGCTGCTGACTTGGAGGCAAATGTATCTGGTAGTGATGTTCCCAGGGCAACAAATGTGATGGCTGGAAAAGGATGGGTTAATGCATATAAATAATAAATTTGACTCTGCAGCTGTACACCAAGTCCATCTAGCACTTCCTCATATTCATTATTGTTTACCTTCAGACAATTTTATTCATGGACTAATAGAAGTTTTAAAAACTCTACTACTCACCAGTCACTGAATCCTTCAGACCCACTAGGCAGCCAAATATGGATGCCAGATCTCCAATAATGGCAGTGAGGAAACCAATGGCTCCCAGAGACACAAAGAAACACAACCATCCCCCCAGGACACTTGGTGGTGGCACCATGGCAAACAGGATCTGCAGTAATCACCAATATACTGTACATCAAAACTTGGATTATATACAGGAGTATGAATTTTTATGTACATGTACTTTACTATATATTTGTGGGATAACTTTGCAATCAAAAGTTTAAAAAAATAAGAATCTGAACATTACCTTCCAACCAAAGGTGAGGAAATGTAAGACATAGTCTGCTCCTGTAGCATTTTCTATGTCACCACCATTCACATTCAGAGCGTCCTTGATTTGGCTTATATAAGTTTCATGGTGTACTTGCAGAGCATGAACATTAGCATTGGTCAGCATCATCATGTTCGACAGCACATTATTGAAATCTGGGGGAGAAAAGAGTCCATACTTTTAGTCACATATACCGTACTGGGTACTGTATCTCCAGTCCAAATCACTGCTAGGAAATGGGAATTCTCCACAGACTGAAAGTGTTACCAGTATGCTCAAGTTATGGAGGAGTGATAACAGATTTGTTTTTACCATCATCATTGGTGATGGTGACAGCAGTGCGGTTAATCTGGCCAAGCTTGGCTCCTCCCTCAGGGTCAAACAGCTCAACCTCAAAGTGTTCATCCTTCTCTGGGGTCATGTCGTCCATGATGGGGATTTCAATGTTCTGGCTGATCTGTTGACAATATTTAAGGTATTTTAGAACTGATAAATGTCATGAGCAAAATTAAGCAGAAGATGAGGTACATGTGTGATATTATTTTTCATACTATGGTACAGTAAGATACTAAGATCTATTAATACATTATAACAATGAATGGTTGATGAACACTCTATACAGAATTATGAAAGATTGATCATTTATCAAACTTAACAGATGAAAGTCATGCTATATTTAGAAAAAACATTAAGTACATAATTACAGTACAGTATATACAAATTATGGTGATAAAACCAAGCAGACCCACCAAACCATTGTTGCCAGAATATAAATAATCACCTCAGTATGCTTGAAGACCAGCAAGCCCTCACCCCCTTCAAAATCCCTGCCTGAGAGTGCCGACTTGTCAATAGTGCGCCATTTGACTGTGATCTCACCATCTGCCCCATTCTTGCGCACCACTGGGATGACTGCATTACCAACACTCTCCTTGACCAGAAAACCTCGCTTCTGAAACATCACCATACCCGGCTCTGAAAGCAGGATGAAATTAATGAATTACCTCAAAGTAAGCAAAATACATATGAATTCAGTCCCTTATATCTCAAGCCCTTCTGAGCTTTATTCAGCATAAGTGAATAGGGAATTATTTACCTATGAGTAAGGGAACCATGCACTACACTAAAACCTATGAAATCTGAACATCTACAATATAAAACCATCTTTTTTCAAGTTATCATGATTAAAACAGAAGGGAAATACAAAACTGTCACCTGATACATTACCTGGTCATAACCCTATACAGTACTTATAAAAAAAAGATCCATTTACCATCATCATTGAGAATTGTAATTTCCATGATGGAGATGCGGCCAAGCTGGACTCCCTGCCGCTGCTCACTGTTTATCAGCAGTGACAGTTTTAAGAAAAATTCCTCATCTGGTTCCCACTGGTTGTCATTGATGATCTCCACATCAATCTGATACCATATCATTTTATTATTAGTGCCAAGATCTGATAAGGGTATATTAGAGGTACAATACGTGTATGTAGAATCAATATGAAAATAATACAATGGCTATGAATATGAAGTTGGAACTACCATATAGTACAGTATACAGTAAAGTTTATATCTCTATAAAGATTAATGGTCTTTTCCTTCACAATGCTCCACAATCTAGAATAATTATATCATGACAAAAAAAATACTTACAAATTTCTCCTTCTCGCCAGATTCAAAAGTGATGACCTGATTGATGGAGACATAATCTTGTTCCTCAGTAGCTGTTCCATCAATGGTTTCAACTCTGTAATAGTTCATTACAGTACAAGTTATAAACTATTCAGAACAAGATACCAAAAAGTTGTCAATTACCGTGAGATACATCAACACAAGTTACACAATGTCTATGTTTAACATGGACTTTTTTTAGTCTTAAAATAAAAATTAAAAGTCATACATATTCTACCATTATCAAATCGAATTACAGGTAAAATATAAAGTATAGTAAAAATGGAAGTACATGTACTGTACATGGTGATCCTCAGGTATCAATAGTTATGTTTTCGGTGAGGGAATACAAATGAAGAAAAAATTGACTATACAAACACAACTACTGTACAGCCAAACTCTCAACAAAAATAGAAATTCTTACCTCACGCTGACTTTGCTGTCTATTCTGCCGCTGCGACAAATGGCAACTTGGAACTTGCCAATATTTTCCATCACAGCACATGATGCCGAGTGGAAGTCAATGATTGCATTTTTATGTGGCATAACCTGAAATAATGATACATTTAAACATTGCATCTCATAAATTAACTTATGAAAACTTTAACCTATTAACCACAGCACTGGGAACCTCTGTGTGCCTTGAGGGTTTTGTTAAGTATCCAGGTCTTACATTCACTGACTTCTAATTAAATCTTTTCCACAAAACCTTTAGTGGAGGGATGGGGGTCACAACACAGCCATGGTAAACATTCTTGCTTTCCTGAGCAGTAATTCTAACAATGGTTCTAAATGATTGATGTATGTATCTTTGCCCTGTGATGATCTACAATGACATACTGTTCAACAAATCATACTATACTGTCATGAGATGTACAGAGTTTGAATATGTGACAAATAAAAGCAAGTACATAATGAATTACAAAATATTTCTTTAAGGCTGTCCAAGAATATATGGATTTAAAAGTCTTAATAAAATCAAGGAACTATTGTCAATGTGAAAATTTGATCAAAATTGTGACAGACCTTAAAACCCGTAACTAAATTTACTGTTCTCCCTTGGGATAAACTTGTATCTTATAGGTACACCAAAACTACTTATTCTATTCTCCATTAAAGAGTAAATGTACTGTATTGTATTGTATAACAAATGCAGAGTACTGTAGCTCCAAAAATCTCTACTTTACCTGTGGTGTCTTACAGATAAGACATCCATATACAATACTGAACATTGTAGTACAAAAAAGAAAGGAAGGTGAAGGATGTATGTATTACCTTTGGAACCTCCCCAACAGTTGGTGCCTCAGGATGTTCATTCATAGCATTATACACCTGACAGTAGAGGATAAAACCACCAATTAGCATGCATCTGCTTCATGCAGTGCCATAGTTCCTTAGCTTATCTCCCTCATTCATTGATTCTCTAGTCCTAAAAAAAACTTACTATTGCACCATTTGATTGTTCTTAAATTCCAGAGTCAACTTGAAGACTGCCTATGCCAAGAATTCCATGTTACTTAAATTGCCCTAAAATAATCTCTTTATATTGTGTATTCCTAAATAACCTAAATGATAATTCATTACTAATAACGACCTACCTACCAAATGTCATTTATCTACATTAAGGTATACTGTACCTTACTCTAATCAGTTTCTGAAACTACATGCAAAACCTGAGCCTAATCCATAGAAAGTAATTTGAACAATAATTCTGATGATGTTGCTTCTTTTGTCTCAACATAGGACTTACGAACTTACATTTGCTTGAACAGCCATCCTTCAGTTTAATATTACAGGTACAGTAATTAGGTAATGGAGTTACACCCACCACTTATCCAAAAGAGCTACTGTATGTCCGTATACTTAAGCCCTCTTTAATTATATAATATTAAATCATGATTTATATTAAGATTATGGTTTATTTGTTATTAACAGCTACTTGAGCAAGATTAGGAATAAATTACCTAAAATACAATAAAACTTGAAAGAGCCAAGCCTTGTGTTGTATCCCTAGTAAACTGCTACCTTCTTTTCTATAACAACACTCCACTGAGACCAGGGCCCAGTAGGCTGTAGCCAAATAGTTTTTACATTAATTTTCTACTAGTACAAGTACTCCTTCAGGAAGCAGGAGATGCTTGTGATATACAGTTGTGTTTTCAGCTTTCATATTACGGTACTTGAGAATAAATCTTGATATTTACCTCTTCCTTTATTTTTCTGCTACGGTTAAGCTGTAGCTGTTTACTGGTAAAAACAATATGCAATGTGACTATGTATTCGTACAACATAATTCATAAGCGTTACACATTGTGTATTTCAAGTGTACTGCCACACCATCATTTATCATTATTTTAGCATAGACTGTAATACATTACTCTACATACAATGCTACCTTAATAAGTATTATGCTCAATGCCCTTAAGAATGACATTGATCAAGCTTTAAGTAAATACAGTATCTTGCCAATACTGTACTGTGATTATAATTACTTTCATAACATACTGTACAATTTCAGTTGATAAATAAATAAACAGTGCAGTACAGTATCTTGCAAACAACATAGCATTACTACTGTATTTTTTTCTAAACAGCTTATTGCATTGGGATTCAATACTGAACACATTACAAGTCAGCTATAATGCATCATACTTTCAACATACAGTTCAGTACTGTACTGTACTAGCAACTGCAATATACAGTATACTGTAACTGACCCTAGTTGAATGTCTGCTTTTGAGTCGGATACTGTACCAGTTCACAGCAGGGACTGTTGCAGCAAGCTCAGACATTTTCTGTCAATACAGAACACTTTTTGGTGCTTCTATAATGTCACTGAGACTCTGATCTGTAAGTTTTACTTTTGTTACTTGGTTAGCTAGATATGCTTAAGATGGAATGGCTAAGTATTATAGCCATCCTTCAATTGAAAAGAACTACTGTACAGTATACAAAAAGTCCATCTATTTGATAACACTTTGCTCTGACTGTACTTATAATAGTTACTGACATGAAAGAAATAATGTAGTGTGTGCTGTTCCATTACCCTCAAGTTTCTCCTCAACCTTTATTATCATTATTATTTTGTAGTTATCAATTATTACCCAACTTAAAGAAGCAATATCATACCACAGAATTCAAATTGATCTTAAGTTATACAGTACATGATATGAGAGTACAGTAATATACAGTACTCTGAAAATCTAAATGTGGAATATTGAAGAAGGCACCTGTTATATCACTAGCAGCAATTTTAAATAAATACTATATGTAGTCATGATGAGAAATATAACTCAGTGTAATAAATTTACTTCTTATAAAGCACAACTAATCTGTCAAAACTTGCATTATTTTGTGTAACATTCTGCTTAGGTATATTATCTAGGATACTGTATACAGTATAATAACCTTCCATATAAAAGTACATTATGGTACATAATAATTATATACCTTTGCTCCATCCAACCTGCAAAAGAAAGTCAAGTATTTGTTGGGAAAAAGAGAGAAAAGAAGTCAATCCTCAAAATATCTGGCTAAAATCTATTTAACATCATGTTATTTCAGTCACTGGTCATTCTAAGCTTATTTGCAGCCTGCTTATTTACCCTAAAATACAACAACTGCTTATATTTAATTTATATTGTAAGCACCTAAATTCTCTTTAACTGTTCAAACTTAAATATAATTTATATATAACTTTTTAAAAAAGTGTACAAGAATTCCATGAAGAAAATATGGAATATTGAATGTCAAATTGCATGCATAAAACCTGATCCATCACAGCAGTTTATAGGCAGTAACACAAACATTAATTAAGTTATTATTCATCCAGTACTGTACATATTTCACATGCACAGTACTGTACATCTACAGCTGATAGTGAGTAGAACAGCCTTCCTAAAATGGCTACATCCAATTTACAATTCTGTGTTACTTATTCTATTGAAATATTTAATTATGTCAATGAGCATACCTGTACTAGTATTGAAATGATGGATGAATAAAGACAGAATTAATCTTTATGTGACACTGTGCTGTGTGAGACATGCTTCAGGCAATTACAGTAATACAAGAAACAATTACCAAGCAGTCACACACTCACCCCTCACAAGGGCACACACACTACTGTACAAGGTTAGGTTCAGTAAAGATATTAAAGTAAGAGTGAAGAACATGCACATGCTGTTAAACTATAACATTATAATAACAGTACCAATATCTATAAATTCCTTACTAACTCTGCACCTGTACAGAAAGAGATACTGTACAGTATAATTATTATCAAGGTTATTATCCCTAATAACCTGTAAAAATGTTAATGGCAGATCACAGGAAAGGTTGAATATAATGACAAGCACCAAGCTAAATTATGCAATGAGACCTAACAGAACTTCTCTTTTTATCTATTTTTTAATTCAATAACATTAACATACAGAATGTAAATGATGGTTTAAGGCCTAGATGCTTTTCCACATACCAGATCAACTGAATTTTTTTTTAATTTCCCTTTTTAATTTCTGCTTGTTCCTTATTTTCAGTTACTTGCATTACTCTTTCAGTCTGAATCCTTCCACAAGTTTTTCCTGGCTTATCCCGACAAAGTTAATACAGTACTATACTAATTATTGTGATACGTAATCTCTGACCAGAGAAGAATGACAGGCACCACCCATTCCCTGCATTAGAACTCAGCCTCTATAAATTATGTACTGTATCACGAGAGTACTGTACTATAATTATTTTTCATACTGTACTGTGAAAGACTATATTAAAATTGAAAAGTCAACTACAGTACCATACTACAAATAGTACATAATCCTGTTATACTACAAGGTCCTTAACTTATATTTTCAACATTACAGCATAGCCAGTACTGTACTGTACTACAGTTAACTATTCTTTAATCAATACAGGAGTCTCAAAAGGTATTGAAGTTTATATTAACTACTGTACTGAAAGTAGAGTATAGTGCATTTCAATATAAAATTATACATATAGGTTAGCTACCATATAATTATGTGAGCAGCAGAAAGTAAAGCAAATGACTACACTTTGGATATACAGTAGTATTCATAGACTGTTAAAAGCAGTTAATTAAATATGTTAATAAGCCCAGAGCGAGTATCTATACGAAGTAGGCACTTCCTGTCCTTCAGAAGCAGGTACTTACACTGTGCAGTTGTGAATCTATAGCCTGTAAGATAAGGTCAAGAGTATTCTTCATTTTTAAGCAAAGGGACTCATGCCCGTAGTTTAAAAAAATTTGAGGGCCCTTACTGGAGCTTTATGAATCCTCCAAAATAATCCAGGCCACAGAATCCTTCTGTATTTCTATTAGGGAATATGTTGCCCAGAGTAGTTTGGAGAATTCATAGAGCTCCAGTAAGGGCCCTCAATTTTTTTTAAACTACGGGTGATAGGCTTTAGTAATTATGCAATTCATATTGGTATTCTACACATTAGGGAAGACACGTCGAGATATTCAATACAGTACTTCACACAAGTATTGTATTGTACCGGTACAGTACTGTATTTCAAGTAACTGGAATATTGTATAGGGTTAACTTTTAATGGACCAGTAAAGCAAGCAAGGAAATGTAGGATTATGTTCTTTATCGATGCATACTAATATCCCAAGCAAATGCCAAAGTTAATTAACAGCATACAGGTATAATGAGACAATATGTTTAAGTTAATGAACTGGTTATCAGCAAAAGAAAATATTCACTCAAGTATATTGAAGAAAATATTGGCTGAAATATACTCTCAACATCTATAATTTGGCACAAAGCAAATGAAGAGAGAAGATAATTATGAAAGTAAATATCTTACAGAGACAATATCACACCATAACCTTGATTATAAAAAGACCAAATACAATAAATAAAATCAACTCATTGGAAAGACAACACTTTCCTAACCAACAACAAACCATATGTACCTGTAAACTTCCACGACCCACTGTACTTCTTATAAACCACACCATTAGTCACTGTTGTTGTTGAAGTTCCTCAAGCTGTCTGGCCGAGCAGCCCTGACTAGTCACTGTTGTTCTTATTTATTTTGTATCTATCACTATCTCTCAATACAATACACTTCTAAACATATCCTAAATACATTACTTGAAATGGTTGCTGTGAAACTCTGAAAAATCCTACTGTACTGTATATTGTACAGGCATAAACGAGGGGGATTATTATGGTTTATCATAAAACAAGTGAAAAATAAAACTTGGTGTTAAACTTGCTTATCTACTGTTTGTATGTATGAGCTCATTCACTCCAACAGTATTCATAAATAACAGGTTAAACATCACATTCTCATACCAAAATCAATACTCTACTCATTGTAAACCTAAATACACACTGCCAATGGCAAAGCACAGTAAATACAGTAAGCCACTAGGCTGCATGCAGTGGCCATTTCATCAATAGGCTAATACTCTTGTATCTAACAACTATCTCTGAATACTGTAGTTAGTACAGTAAATAGTTAAAATGATTTCTTACCATGTTGAGCCAATGCTGATCCTTGGTGAAAATTAATATAGCAATATAAATAACGGCAGGTGATGAACACTGTGCAAAACTTCATATGGACTATTGTAATTTCTTGGTTATGAAACCTCTCCCAAATTAAGCTGTATATAACTAGGCATACTACCACCCTAGTGAAATTGTACATAAGGTATCTCTAGCAAAAACTGGGATCTAAACTCCCCACAAGCTGAGCAATGCAAAGTGTACAGTACTTCAAAGGATTATCATCGGAATTTTGCATGTTCCGGCTTCAATGATTTTCAACCTCAGCTTTCTTTGGTGTACATTTTCATCAATTTTAGAAAGTACTGTAAGTAGAATTTCATAAAATTTCCTATACACCAAGATTAAGAGATAGAACACAACATGAACAATTCAATAATCAAAGAAATGGGAAACATCAATATCCCACAACACATTTGACAAAGATTTGAAATGAAGACTACATAAAAACAGGTACCGTACATTATATACAAATTCTACAAACTGTTAGGGATGTATGATGACAGTGCAAACAGCAAATGTGCAACAAATTTACAAACAAGTGCAGAGAAGGCAGGCAAATATTTTTTTCTATGATTTACATAATAAAGTTTTCATGAAAGAGTACTAGGAAAATATAGGAGAAAAATTACACTTATAGAGAGATACAGTAATGTTTATCTCCCACACTAATGCAATGTATAATGTAAATGTTATATAGTCTAATCATACTGGTAGTAATAACTTTATGTGAAAAATGCAGGAGGATCATAACAAACAGCAAGGGATCACATTTTCTTTACAAATCAATATAATTTTAAACATTCAGGTACAGAAAAATGCTTTGTACTTTGATTGGTTAAAAAAAAATGTTAATTTACTCTGCTGTTACATATTTCTTGCCAGGATTTTGGAATGTAAGTAGCATAGAAATAGACAAGAGTAAAAACACCCAGTAAAACTGTCCCCTCCACCACATAATATATATCATGATACTGTACTCCAAAATTGATTAACGTTAACTCAAACTGCAATCAAAAGTTAAAATGTCAGCATACAACATGTGATTGTACTCTGTTCATCCAACACTGAGAATTAGTTAGAAACAGAATTACAGTTCTGTATATTCACGACTGATTAGTGAAATGGAATAGTCAAGTTAATGTACAGTATAATTTTTGGTCTGTTGCAAATGCCCAAAGGTCTTAGTACTGTACCCTGAAAAATCAGTCAGTCAGACTGATGAAAGAATGGTTGAAGGCAATTTAGTTGGGTTACCCTCTCATTTGTTGAAGTTAACTGTAAGTGTAACTGCTACATTGTGAAAAGAGGTACTGTACCATGGAGATAGACACCTCAAGGTAAGTACTTTCTCATTCACTGCATAATATCAACTTTAAAAAGACACTCATGTTTGGATGTACAGTACAGTACAGTACAGTACTGTAGACACTTCACATGCATGCTGCATCTTTCCTTCTCAAAGCAGTAATTATTCCCAGAAGCCCCAAGCACAGTAGTTAAAATATCAAGGAGTGGGATAAGAGTGAGGGTGGGGGCTACCTGGTTAGTGCCGTCTTCAAGCATGATCAGCCTTTTCATTCTGTCCTTAGAACGCTTGAAAGGAAGAGGTGAGTAAGCAACAGATGATACGAGCTTCATGTCTTCCAATTAAACCACACGAGAGAGACATTTCTTTCAATTAAACCACATGTGAAGATAATGTGCTACTGTACAGTCGGTATAACTACATCCACTCAGTATCAGAAATACACAGGATACCTACAAGCATAAAGCAGAATATCATAGAGGAACAAATACTTTTACAGATATTAACTCCAGAACACTTGAAAATAGCGATACTTTTATATACTGACAGAAGGATAGGTTTGTAAAAGCAGGAGTTACTAGTGGATAGGGAATAACTTTGTATTAATTTTGTAGTATGAGTTATTAACCATCCTGGAACCATGTGTGGTCTGAGTCATCTAATCTTTAGTCTACAGTATGCTAGGTAGATCTTGAAATGCTCATGCTATGTGTGTGTAACATGTTGAAAAATGAATACAGTACTGACCTACATAAATTGGTTAAGAATTATCCTGGCATTTCCTCTACTTGTGCATAAAGGCAAAATAACACAAGCAGTAATTCCCATTCTGCAGAAACAATACACCTACACTATTTCATTTATTTGTATTACTGATGTGGGTTTATCACACTTTCATTTAACTTTGTTACAGATTAGGCTACCTTTATTTTTTTTTGTTCTGAAAGATCTTCAAGAGTATTTATATGATATACAAGTACAGTATTGATTTACCTGTACTTATATGTGATTGAAGGAATTAATGTTTGTGTTATATGTACTTGTAATAATCTCATCATTGGTGTTGAACAAGGTGAGGCCACACTTCACATCATTGCATTACAGTAAGACTCACAATTGATAACTTCCACTCTAGTTCAGCCTTTAACTTTTCATCTATCTTTCTTGAAATCTTGGTGGCGAGGGAAAAGTAAAATCAAGAATAAGTACAGTAGCCACATATACTGTACTTTACAGAGTACAGTTACAAGCAAAAGATCAGATGCTTCCAGACAACATTATGTTTTCAACCACTATAAATTACAGGGATTTTTTTTATATAACTTTCTCTCATTCGAGCCTTCTTCCTCTTCACCTTCCCTCCCTTATAGATTACAAAACATATGATGAAAGTGAATGCTGGTGATCTTTTCCTTGCAATACTACTGTACATGAAAGTGCTGATATACTGTCCTAATAGAACCCATTTACTTGTAAACTGAAGGACGGGCAAGTCATTCCAAGGTTGTCTCAGGTGATAGAGTAAACACAGTGAAGGCCTAAATGGTAATAGTTTCAAGAAATAATATAGATATGTGCATGTCATTTCACCAGATGCAAATACAGGTATTTTATTTTCATCAAATTCTGAATTAACCTACACCGAAATAGTTAATAATGGAAAATGGAGAAGTGATACGGTATTACTTCGTAACTTAAATAACTCTACATGTAAACCAGAACTCAATGTGTACTTATGCAGTTGGTTAGTTGTTACCCAAAACCATATAATAACAAGATTTATATCAATTCAGTTCACCACTCTAAGCAACTACAGTATACAGTAATGAGTAAATATCAATGCAACTGACTGCATGCCTGTTAATTGGCATTTTTGTGGTTATTAATGACAATCTCAAAAACACTTAATTAAAAAACAGTCTTACAGGCTTGACACCCGTCAGTTGCTGAAAAAATGTTAACAATTTATAATTAGTTAACGATTTATAATTAATTATTTATAATCAATCCTCCACCATAAATTCAGTGTATTGTACAGTCAATCAAAAAACTATCAGGCGAGTGGTGCTCTGTATTATTCTAAATGAAAACTGTAGCTTGTGTTGTTGTGGCCATTTTACACTACAGTACAACAGCAGTCATCGGAAGTGTCAGACTGTTTCATATGAGAAGTGGCCACATAGTTTTTTGAAAAACTGTACAAATAGAAACTAGATTTTTTCAAGAAATTACTCTCTGAAAGGAAAACCATTCACATCAGTGTTCAAAATGCAGCATAGGGGAAGGGTTTCTGAAAAAAAAATCTGCAATTCTTCAACCACCTGACATTCTGAACTCTACATTATTATCAACAACAAAAAATCAAATTAATTTACCATAATCATAAAAATAAAAGGATTATTTGGCTGTTTTGATTGATGGTCTGCTTCTGATACAAAGACCCTTTATTTCACTTCCATACACCCTCTTTGTAAACCCTCCCTCTTACATTCTCTCCACATGTTCAACCCACCTCAGTGCATTATTCTTCACACTCTCAACTATCCCACATAAAATATTTTAAGGAAGCCTTTCATACAATATTTCCCTGAAAAACATTAAGGATACTCTTAGAAATATTTACCACCCTATGTTTTATCTCTGTATCTACATAAATAATAAATACAATGCCTTACCTCCTTGAGTTTGTATGAGAGTTGTGGCTGAGTCTTACGTCCACCAGTCATGCTCCTCACAGCACCCACACGGTACCACATCCTGGAGTGGCTCTGTGATTCCACCAACCTGTAACAGGAACAACAAGTTAGATAAGCTCTTGGCATACACAACTTGAACCCAAACAAAAAAGTCAAAAGAATAAGTTTACCAATAATTAGCCATTGTACCAGGAGGCTGGCAGATGGTCAAAGTATTAGTTGTGACAGAGAAAGGATTAACACCAAATACACAGCTGGAGCCACTACTTATTACTCACTTTGATGCAGCCAAAACAGCAGCATCCTCGTCAGTGAGACCAGGGTAGTTCTTGACCTCCTTAATGAATGCAACCAGACCATCCCTATCCAACCGTCCATCCCGGAAATACTGTCGTTCCCGTAAGAACTTATCCGCTGGAGAAGGGAGGAAGTGAAAGGAGAATGGTCAGAAAGGAGGTACAGTACTGTAATGCAAAGTTGATTCTCAATATAATTAAAGTAATTTTGCTTAAATAATTTTATTTTATTAGATTAACGAATAGTTTTTGATATTCCTGCTGCTTTAGTCAAAATCACTGGTGCATCAAACTTTTTTTTTTCCCTAATTTTCACTTTCATCATGAGGTTAAGATGTAAGTTAATGCTGTGGGATGTGTAAGAAATATGATTTAAGAAATCATATCTTAATAAAACAAGAATTAATTAGTAGAAACAGCAAATCTACCAATCAGTAGTTTACTCCAACATGCCATGTGATAAATCTCAATTACTGTACTTGTAATGATTTAAATGGAGAATGTATTCTAAGTTACCTTGTGCTGCTCTATACTGTACCTGTTTGTCAAATTTATGCATATTCCATTATTAAAATAATACATAGAGAGTATATGAAATGTGTTCAAATATATCACGCAAGCAGCCCAATCATTAGCATTATTCAACACACAATACAATAAAGCCAAACAACTACTGTACAATGTTTATACTGTATTCTACATAGTGAATTACAGTGAAGTTCAATATTTTCTATAATACTGTACATGCACAATAACAAAAACCAGAATTATAATAGTTATAGGTTAGTCTCCTGAATGGAAGAGGAGAATTTGATCAAGAAAGGAGGGAGTGATAGAACAGGGAGAACTGGAGACTCTTCTGCCGTGGCCACCCCCTGGGGGGGGGGGGGGGGAGTTCCCAGAGTAAGCAAAGTGTCAGAGCTATATAAATAATATAATAGATACATAGATACAGTAGATAAATAAGTATGCATGGGTTACATTTTACACCCAGATAATTTGTGTACTGTTCTGTAGTATGTTTACATATATACTTTACATTGAATGTATTCAACCATTTCACAGACTGGTGGTAATATAATCTAGATGGCCTTCAGCCTGTCTAACTGGACTGGAATTTGATTTATTCTTCCAGTTACAGTATTTTAATTATACCATTGCTTTTACAAAAATTGCATTACAATGTGCTGCTTTAGTTATCTCAGAGTCACACACAGACATACACATACATACTGTACATTCATATATACAGAAAACGAATCATTATCATAGATTACTGCACATTATTGATACTCAGACACAGTACAGTAAGGCATAATTAGTCATGTAATAATACAGTTTGGATATCTTCAAATACTATATGTATGGCTCAGTGTTCGGGATTTCTTTAGTAATTAATATTGGTTAGTGACAAACTGTAAGTGTTGAAAATAAAACTATTAATCTGCAAAACTCAGTCTGCCACTCTAAAAAGTAGAGTACTGTAAGATATTAAAGATAAACAGTTAAACTATGATGATCCTATGAAACTCACAAAGTGTAACTAAAGCAAAATTAATCAACTAGTAAATGCTTGTTACTTTTTATTTCAAAACACTAATTAGACACACTCAAAATCTTAAAATCACCAAAAATATTCGTCTGCAGTTGAATTATCTATATTATTCAGCCATCAGAGGGTCAAGAAGCCTCACTATTAATTCTGTAGGACTTACCCTGAAGAGGCTGTGGATCCCTCACCCCAAGACAAGCCATACACCTCTGTAAAAGTGTTGGGCTTCCTCCTGACAACACACACACACACACACACGTGCCCAAATAACAAGAAAACAGCTATAGAGCGTATGTCTTGGAATATTATCTTCAGCAATATAAAATAATGCCTCAATATGTCGCACCCATTTCGTCAATAATTATGCGAGTAATTAACCTAGACAAAATTTGAACTTCAATAATGTGCCATACTACTCTGCTTTCTACTTACTGTAATTATAAAAAGACTATCAGTTATACAATGCAACTGATGGGAAAATTTTGAAAAGCAATTAACTTTTGGCAAGTGCTTTAAAGTTCTTTTGATTTGCAGGCAATTCCGCGAAGACCATCTTTGGAAAAGGAGATAAACTGGATTGTGCAAAAGTAATCTATGTAAGTGTAGTACTGGGAGTTAAATGGTAACATCAACTGGTCAAGAAAAGCATGAGCCAGTTTAACATGGAAACATATGTGCAAAATTAATTTAATAGATGTGTGTATAGTTGCTTGGTACAGTATATGTACAGTATATTGTTCCTATACAAATTAATATCCCTTGCAGTTATATTTATTCACTATGTCTCATTTTTAATATTCCCTTCTGACTTATGACAGATGACTTTTAATCAACTAAGAAAAATCTTAAGGCCTGAAAGGGATACTGTGTTGCAAAAAAGACAATGAAGTAAGAATGAATATTGATTAATATTAGGTGGGGATCTAATCTAATTAAAGGTTCGATAACATTTGTGCAGAGAAGTAAGGACAAATAGACATTAAGTTTTACAGTACAGTAAACAAATACAAGACAGTCCTATTAGTGATAATATCGAGTGAACACCAATAAATGAATTACTTACATTTCTTTTCCTCTGCAGCAAATGGTCAGAGTGAATTGCATCATTAATATGATCATGACATCCAATATGAAAAGTGGATAATCTTACATTAGAGTACAGAACTGTACATATGAAACTTGTAATGTGTAGGAGTTCAGTAACTTGTTACTGTTTTTTCATCAATTCTGCCTTGATTTTAACTTGGACGGCCGTAAGTTAAGTGGTAGCACTTTTTTCCAACTGTTCATTGCAGAGGAGCTTGAAGATTTTAGCACAACTTTGCATCATCTATGCAACACCTCCCAGATAGTACCACCAATGTTAATCCACACACACAACAGAAAAGTTCCAATAATTTCTACTTGCGAATCAACTAAATATTTTATGCCTTGCTTTCCTGAAAATTGATATTAAAGACCTAATTATACACCAAACTCAGACAATCCATTCATACGGGTGACGGAAAGAGAATAAAAGAAAGAATGACATTATCCCCAAAGTTACTGGTATCTCATACAGTGCAATATAGTATTATGAAATATGCTAACCCTGTCAGTGATAGAGCATACTGTATAGTGCACTGTATTCACCACAACTGAAAGATAGGCAACACCAGAAGAGTAGCCTACAATACTGTAAATATGTTACTAAACAAAACTCAAACTTCACAACTCTTGCTTGTATGAGACTTATATTGCTGCCTACATTGCTGTAACGATGATAATATAAGGTACAGTATAGCAGAATACATTAGCAATACATATAGTACAAAGCACAGACAATGTACAGTACACTAAAGAGCGAGTGGTGTAAATAAGGAAAGACAAACAAAAACAATAGACAATCAAAATACTGTACAGACAGACACGAAAACATGAAAAGCTGGACGTACACACACAACTTTGTCTTTTTCTCTGAACAAAACACATGACACTATAAATATACGTCATAGGGAATATACAGCATAGTGATTCGTATCTGATGGAATGGGGGATAACAGCAGCAAAATTATGCAAGGCCAAGAACAGAACCCATTTCATCCTTGGGTTCCTAGTCACCTCTGAGGATCACACTCTTGAATATGACACCGACTTGATAGTCAAGGTGCATCACCAATGTATTACTGTGCAAATGTGCCTACTGTCTCAGATTCAAGAGCTTAAAAAAATGTCTATAGTGACAGACAACTACAGTACATCTCAAATTTTATATACTTTGCAATCCAATTCATACCATAATCAACAACTGAATTGGCATTGATGGGAGGAACCATCCTAATTGTAGTTCAGGAAGGAATAATTAAGCCACTGTTGTAGCATGTGCCTTTCTGTGTGTGAAAAGTGCAGCGCTACGATACAGTACATGGCGGTACAGATGAAGCCAGGCGGCAATATCCTGTCCCGAGGTGATGGGCACGGTGAGAGAACAGATGAAAACACAGTGGTTTAATAGACTCAAACACACACACTTCTATAGAGATACAGTACTTTGATTTTCAAGTCACAGTGGTTTTTGTTGAGACAATATTTTGTTGGAGTTGTATACAGTATGTCTATAATATTAAATAGTCAACCACTGAAGCACATAATCTTTCCATAAAGTTGTAGTGTGTATGTGCCTCTACTAAATCACTCTCCTGCAAATGCCCTCACCCTACACTCTGAGCTCACATCATCATCTCCCTCCTCTGAACACATGCTCAGCCTCACTCACAAGATCACTTAGACCGGCAGTCACCAAACTGAAGGTGCAAGGTTTTAAAACTTCAGCACCCCTTTATTGAGTGAAGAAAGGAGACTGAAGATTGAGCTCATTTTCTATACCTCGGGTTTCAGGCTGAGGCAGGCTGGTCAAGACCTAAATGTACAGCCAATTGCACAAGTCCATTACCTTCCATGCCTCTATGTAGGTTACATTACATACTGAACCAGCATCAAATAATCACCGACCCATGAATCTGGCATAGTAGAGCCATTATTACTTTGTGCCATGTGTGGGTGTAGATATGCTGTTATGCCCAATAGTTCAGTTTGAAGGGTCTATGGTTATCATTGGTAATGGAAGCAAGGAATGTAAACAGGCATGTGCAGCTGACTGTACTGTACAGAGCTCTGAGGCTGGGTTGTCCATCATGCTCTCAATGTGATATGATGAGAGTCAGTAGCATACCTGCCAAGTACTTCCTTTTGGCTTCTTGTATGGGAGTAAAGTATAAGAGTTAAATCGAATGTATTGTCAAAGTAAATCCTGTAAAATAATATACGTTATCCTAATGCATATAGATAAATTAAGGTTTACTGACTAGGAGTGGTGATAAACTGGCCCTGATGCCACTCTAGCTTCGAGGGATGAGATTATACAGCAGAGGCCAATGCATCACAAAGTTAAGGAGAACATTTGTTCCTGGTTGGCCGAGACACCACTCTTATGCAAAATATCTCATACCAGATTTAATTGAGGTTAAACAGAAAATCCACTTCCTGTGAACACACCTTAGAAAAAAGTATTGCTCAGGACAGTCTGCATATAAATCAAAGACATCCTAACACATATAAGATAAACATATAGAAATAACAGGAAACTCATCATTGAATCTGAAAATCAGGAGAATACATCATTAAACAATAATCAACATTCTACAATAATCATATACTTGTACCAATGATCATGCTATGGAATTGGTACATGTAGTTATGTTAATTGAATAAATCATACAGTTATGTTTAGTTCTGTACACACTGGTTAAGTTGCAGCTGTTAATCAATACAAGACATTGTAGCCTACTGTACACCTTAGCTCGAGTTTTTCTATATTTCACCATCATCATCCATCTCTGTCCAGCATGACTCCACTGTTAAACTTATCTCTTTAATTAATCACCCATAATGGGTTCTTGTGAAGATATGAACAGTTTGACTTTGCTTGAAATAGCAGCATTGGCGAAACACCAAAAAAGATAAAAACTTGTACTGTTAAGTAAACATGACAGTAAAAATTGTCACAATATAGGTTTTCCTCATCTGCTATTTCTCAAACTTAATTTTACCAAAACTTTATTGCCACTTAAACTTGCTAATCTTAGCCACTAGTAGTTCACATCTGTAGCTCTATGTATACAACAAGAGGTAATTTTTTTAATCAATCTCAAAATACACTTAGGCTCGTGCTTGCTTGCAATGTGTGATAAATGGTAAAAGCGTGATTGCGTGCATACCTCTCCTTAGCCACATTATCATTTCAGTACACTATCCTCTAAACCGTTAAAGAATACCACTGCCAAAACTGGAATTCATACTCCTAAAATATTACTTGTTTATGGATTTACCTAATATAGTACTGTAATCCTAATTTTATTAGTGATGATTTCTCAACACACACAACTATGGGACCCAAACACACTGCATACTATATCTTTGTACAGTACTATACTATGATTGTAAGGTTTCCTTTATTATTCCTAATCCACTTCTGTACAATACTCACACATCAGTGTTGTACAGTACTTCTTGGGTATTGCTATTGCTAAGAGAGGCAAGCAGGCAGGCACCCAATCAAACTATTTATATCATGGCACTCAAAACCCCAAATCACTACAGGACACAATACATAAAAGCACACACATCTACAGTATCTCGGGAGTCAGTTTCCTTGTAGGTTTAGAAGGTTCCAATGATGTCTACTTTTCTTACACTAAATTTTTACATTTAATATAACCTCTTCTAATCTGATATTGGATGGGAAGGCACATTGGAAGAAAGATGAAGTTAACATTATAAAAGAAGAGGTTTTGTGGATTATAGCATAGCAAACAATATTCAGTTCTCCAACCTGCACACTGATACAGACCCCCGATATGAAGCGAGTTAAGTTGGTGTCACACTAACCATCAGAGTGTAAAAAAACAATCTAATCACTGAATACTAAGCAATCATAATACCAGGAAATATGAACACAGATTGATTATTTTGGAATGCCATATTTTGGTGGTAGTCTGAGGGAACCTAAGGTCACTAAAAAAAAAAGTTATTGACAAAGAATAAGGGTTCAAATACTTAGCCACAAGGATCATACTGTATTGTTTTTGAACCTTGCTTAGCCATGCATGTTATCAATGGGGGTGAAGTAATGTTTACACGGCTGAGCTGAGGACTAAGAAGATGTTGGTACAGTAAGTAGGTAGGTGGGTGGGTACGTGGGGAAAGCTGCAATGTCTGGCTCCAAGGTGGGTGTGTGGGTTGGTGGGAAGAGCTGCATGTCTGGCTCCAGAGTGGGTGTATGGGTGTTACAGAGCCTTGTTCTGTTACGGAGACTCATGCTGTTACGGTGTTACAGAGACTTGTGCTGTTACATCTTTATGGGAGTGGGTTGGGTTGGGTGGGGATGATGACAAGCGTTACGTAAGATCAGGAGGAGGACACAGGAAGACCATCAATCAGCATCATTTTCATTCCCACGGATGAAGAAGGTAGGCTACCAACACCAGCCAGGCATCATCACACACCAAAAGCGTGGACTGTAAAACTGGAGAATATGAAATGGAACGTGTAACTTACTCTCACCTGGCTGGAAACTGCCAAGTTCAATCTGTTTACTCGTATCAGTCTTGTTGGGCACACCAAAAAAGTTCTTCTCAGCAACCCAGGCAATGGTGACGAGGAGAGGGAAGAAGAGGAGTGTGACGACAGCCTCCCACCACTCTACTTCATCCTTAGAAGATGCCACTAGTATAATGAGTAGCCACAGGTACGCCACCACTGAGAACACTGCTGTTACTGCAAAGACCTGCAACAATACACAACATTCTACAGTTAACAAAGGATGATAGTAAACAAAAATACTGTACATCTGAAAAAGTACACATAATTGTGGACATCACTGACTGCAGAAAGGTCGTGTAAAATAAATCACCTGTGTTACTGATGTATACAGGTTGGGTATTCCTTAATTAACCGACATTACACTAACCATTGTAACCAACCAATACAATGTTGATATCCATGTTGATATCCCGTGAACACCAGAATTCCCTGAATCGCCAGGCAAGAATTACCAAGAATTTGCCATGGTTGTCAACATTGCTAGCCAATCATATCATCCTCATCATACAGCTAACTATACATACCTTGATATCCTTGATCCTCCTGTGTTCACCATTGGGAATTGTCATTACACACACAGCACTAATGACAAACAGATTGAAAGCTGCTGAACCGACGATGGTACTAGGGCCAAGTTCTCCAGATTCAAAGTTTCGGCCAATGACTTCAATAATGGACAAGAGGATTTCCGGAGCTGAAGAACCCAGGGCCATCAGGGTAAGGTTGGCTACGGTGTCACTCCATATCCTCACTTCTATCACCTCGGGCTCGTCTTCTTTCTCTGATGTAAGGTAGACCTGGGAAAGAGATGAGGAAACTCTGTGATACAGTCAGAAAACTGGAGGTATAGGAATCCTTCAAATACTGTATTGCCATGAAACACCACCAGGTTATATGGAAGAATCCTATTTCATGGCACAGTCAGGGTTCTTAAGGCAGAGATATAAGAGTTTCAGAGGGGCAACCTAAGATCTCCGGTTGAAAAAGTTGGGGTGCTACTGTACATATATTTTATCTAGTACTGTAATACTTTGTTATGAGGGCCAGGGTACATATTTATTTAGTACCGTAATACTTTGTTATAAGGACCACTGGACCAGTAAGCCGTGACCTGGCCTCTTTCTTTCCCTTGCCATTATTATTATATATTAATTTTTTCAATAGCTCAACCTTATTCTCCTGGTCTCTACCTTGCGCGTCTTGCTGGTAATCTTCTCAATAGCCCCCATGAAGATGTCTGCAATGATGGCCACCCCGAGGAAGCAGTACAGAAGACCCAGCAGGTAGAGTGTTGCCCTCACCTCCAGTGGCCATGTGTATTCTGAGATGATGGGCAGCAGCAACCCACGATCTCCACACCTGATGTCAAAGGTAATGGAATCTTCAAAATAAAATACAGTAACATAAACCTAAGTACAAAAACACATCCTAGCTGAGAACACAATCATAAATATAGATGTAGGCCTAAATATTATACAAAAACATATCCTATGAAGCTGAGTAGACAATAATAAAATAAAAATACAAATTCAATACAAGATCAAAATCCTACGTACATAAAAATACTGTAGGTACCCGAAATCAAACCAGAGCTCATACATAAATTATTACATATACAGTACGTACTTGTAGCCACCAAATACTTCGGCCTTGTTGACGTAGGTGTTGTTGCCGATGGTGTAGGACCCATCTTCGTTATCCAAAGCCTCCATCTCAGCAATCTATATATAAGTTCCTCGACACCTCTCTCACACCTGCAAAACAATTATAATGATTAATTAAGGGGATAGTGGACAATTAGTTGTTATATTGGAGTGCCTTGATTCCTCCAAAGTAAGCCAGGAAACAGGACAAGATTAACAAAAATAATGGTGTTGTCCTGTTGCTTGGAATAGTTTTGATAAATCATTTGCTCCATAATTACCAACAGTGTACAACTCCCTTAATGGACATGAGAACAGGACCTTGAAATGGGAACAGTAATGAATGTAGCCAAATGTTAGAATTACTAATAAAACGTGAGAATTATAAAGGACTTTGGAATGGGATGAGTACGGTAACACATAAAACTACAAAGTATAAAACAAAAAATGTATGAACTATGTACTGTATTAGAAGGGAAGCTTAACAAATCTGTAGAGGAATGAGGGGAAGGGAAGAAAAAGGGGACTTGCTGTGTGAGGGAAATATGAGGGGAGGAATTAAAAGATGTCGAGGGAACGTGGAGAGAGAGGAAGAAGAATGGAATAAAGATGAGAATATATGAGGGAGAGAGAGAGAGAAAGAGAGATAAAAGGATAGGACGGAAATTCGATATACGGGAAATGGGATGGTGAAAGTGTATGTAGTGTGGAGAATGGAGAAATAAAAATCAAAGTGGTGTGAATAAAAAAAAAAAAGG
This sequence comes from Petrolisthes manimaculis, assembly GCA_034508575.1. Lineage (NCBI taxonomy): Eukaryota > Metazoa > Arthropoda > Malacostraca > Decapoda > Porcellanidae > Petrolisthes > Petrolisthes manimaculis. Next base: position 94,137 of record JAWZYT010002317.1, read on the forward strand.
AGGAAAAGAATAAGAACGATGTGGAGGAGTAGAAGAAGTAAGGAAATGAAAAGAAAGAAGAGAAGAAGGAAGAGGACAGTGTAAAGAGAGATGACAGAAAAATAAAATAAAGATAAGGAAGTGGTGTGAAGAGAAGGTAAAAGAAAGAAGAATGAGGAAAGAGGAGGCTGAGGAAATGTGCATGGAAAGAAAGAGTAAGAGGGAGAAAAAGTAAGAGGAAGAAAGAGTAAGGGGGAGAAAGAGTAAGAGGAGGAACGAGGGACAAGAGAAAAAGGGATGAGAGAGAAGCAACCCACTCTTTTTTGTCTCGTGAGGGCTGTGTGTAAAGAGATTCCGTGTGTGTGTGTGTGTGTGTGTGTGTGTTGTACCGTAGGAAGGTAGGAAGTAAGAATGGATGGATGAAAGGGAAGGTGGAAGAAAGGGTGGAAGAAAGGCAGGCAGAGAGGGAGGGAGGAAGAAAGGCAGGCAGGCAGGTAGGGAGGGAGGAAGGATGAAAGGAAGGGAGGAATGAATTGGCAGAATAAATGGATGGAAGGATGAATGAAAGGAAGGATAGGTGAATATATGGGTGGGCTCATAATGAAAAGGACGGAATGATAGATGGAAGAATATACAAGAAAGTGAGTTTCGTTCTTTATTTTTTTATTCTTTAGTCAATTCTCCTTAGTGAAAATATTTATTATAGTCTTCAGTTACTCCATGCCTCTCTTTCTTCATTCTTCCCTCACCATACATTCTTTTTACATCATCTTATATTCCTTTCCATCTTTCACATTCTTTTCGTCCTTGCCTTCCTATCTCCCCCTTCTCCTTCCTTCCTTCCTTCCTTAAATAATTCTTCCTCCCTCCTCACTCACCATCAATCTTTCGCAATGATTAGTTTTATGCTCGTATTTTCCAACTTTTTACCCTCCCAAATATTTTCTTACGTTCGTCGTCCTTCTCACAATCATTCTCCTTCCCTGTTCTCTTTTTAAATAGTCTTGCTCATTCCCTGTTCTCTTTTTAAATAATCTTGCTCATTCCCTGTTCTCTTTTTAAATAATCTTGCTCATTCCCTGTTCTCTTTTTATATAATCTTGCTCCTACCTTATTCTCTTTTTATATACCGGTAATCTTGTTCCTTCCCTGTTCTCTTTTTATATAATCTTTCTCCTTCACTGTTTATGGTCCATTGTAGAGCATTGATTACTACAAACTGTATATAATAATATCTATGCCAGGAAACAGGACCACTGAATAAATTATAATGGTATCCTGTTGCTTGTAATAGTTTGGAGGAATCAGATGCTCCAGACTTCCCACCAGCGACAACCATTGATGTTTTAAAATACTCCCTTTATAAATTACCTGTAAAATACCACGTGTTCTAAACTTAATTACTACCTTTGCAATGAGTAGTAGAGACAGACAAGGACTCCTAATTGACATTTTCCTTGCCAAACATCTATTGTTATCAAACCAGTAACATCAATATAATCATCACACACACACACACTCACTTGCATCCCTCCTCCACACACACTCCCCTGCCTCCTTCACCCTCTCCCCCACCACACACACACACACACTTACCTCCCTCCTCCATACACACACACACACACACACACACCTGCTGTCTGCCTCACTACATCCTCCTCTACACACCTGTTACACCACCAGTTGCTTCCATTCTCTTAGGCCACACAAACACACACACATTATCTATATATCTATCTATCTATTTATCTATTTATCTATCTATCTATCTCTCCATAACATCCCTATTCTATTTGCTATTCCTTCAAATTATTATTATTACTATTATCATTATTATTATTATTATTATTATGTTTAAATATCATTACGTCCTTGTCCTTTCACCAACTTTCACTCAAAAATTTATCACCTTATAATTTTGGGTCAACAGTGACGTCACCACCAAGTTTCCACACCACACAATCACCACCTTTATTTTTTTTCCATTGGTTTATTTTGTTGAGTAATTATCAGACTGAAACCGAGTCGAAAATCAACACACACTCCGAAGTAATCAGGAAAACAAACTAAAAGAAAAAGAGAGAGAGAGAGAGAGATACAGAGAGAGAGAGAGAGATACAGAGAGAGAGAGAGATAGATACAGAGAGAGAGAGAGATAGATACAGAGAGAGAGAGATACAGAGAGAGAGAGAGATACAGAGAGAGAGATACAGAGAGAGAGAGATACAGAGAGAGAGAGATATAGAGAGACAGATATATATAGAGAGAGAGACAGAGAAGCAAAGGTCAAGGAGAAACACAAGATGAGGAAAGAGAGAGAGTATAATTTTATATATCTACTGAGTCACCACAATTTAATGAGTCAAAGGAATTCTATACATGAATTACTGACATAAACATAAAAGCAGAAACCATAAACAAATAGACAGACAAACAGACACAAAGATAGACAGACAGACACAAAATAGACAGACAGACAGACACAAAGACAGACATACACACAAAAAAAAACAGATATACAGACAGGGAAACAGATATACAGACAGGCACATTGATAATAATAACTGTGCGAGTCTTGAGGCGACAGGAGAAGGACATTTTGGTATTTAGAGGGAAACAATAGTCACGACACGAGGAAACAATAGTCACGTTACAAGGGCAGGGAGGGTGAACTGTGGAGGAGGTGAAGAAAGTGAGAGTGGAGAGAGGAATGAATGGGGAGGAAGGGGAGGAGGGAGTGGGATGTAAGGAGAGGAGAGATGAGAAAGGGAAGGAGAGGGGGAGGATGTGAGGAGAGGGGAGGAGAGTAAGGGAGAGAAGGAGTTGGAAAAATAGAGTAAGGAAAAGAATTGATATGAATGACATGCTCTACTGTATATTGGAGAGGAGGGGAGACGAGGAAAAGAGAAGGAAAAAGAGGGACGGGAGGAAAGGGCAGAAGGAAATGGAGGGAGGAGGAAAGGAGAAGGAATGGAGGGAGGAGGAAGAGGAAAGGGGAAGGAATAGGAGGGAAGGTAAACAAATGGAGGGAGGAGGAGAGGGGAGGAAGGAAAATGGGAAAAAAATGAACAGGAATGCATGAACTGTGCCAGGACGTACGAAAAGAAAACAAACCAGGAAAGAAGGCCAGACCAGAACTAGAATAAAATGAGGAAAGGCAAGACTGACGCAGGAACAAGAATGAAATACGTGAGTGGAAGTTGAAGTGAAGGAGGACAGGTGACATGAATGTAGACAACCTTGTTATCTCTCTCTCTCACACACACACAGACAGATAGACAGAATTACACTTACACACACACACAGACAGACAGACAGAAAGAAAGACCCACACACACACAAACAGGCATGCAAAAACAGACAAATACAACTTCACACACAGACAGGTACTCACACACACACACACACGAACAGACACACACACACACTTTCCACCCCTTCTATTCCTTCCCTTCTGTACACTTCTGGGAACGGGGCATTTGCAGTGTATTGAACGTGTTGCAGGGTTTGTGAAATCTTAACTCATTCATACAGACCAACACACCAAACCTGCAGACCACAACACTACATTACCACACTCTACACCACAACACTACAATGCCACACTCTACACCACAACATTACATTACCACACTGTACACAACAACACTACAAAGCCACACTGTACACCACAATTCAATTCCCTGCACCAACACATACAAGTTTATTCAGTAACACATTTTAGATATATTTTAGTCATCCTTTGTTTGTCTTTTACCAGTTCTATTATATTATACCTCATTCAATATCGTACCAAGACGAGTATTTTGATAATGATAATTATATATATATACAGGTATAACTAGGTAAATGTCAAAACAAAAAAAATCCCAATGTGTAAATACTTTGTAGGAATGAAGTTTGTCCAATGTACCACAAGTGTATTACCACCTCAGGTTCATGATTGTAATAGAAGAAGAAAAAGTGGAGGTGTGTTTGGCGGCCTCTCAAGTTCTCGTGATAATCTGGTAATGACTCTATAATAACCTTGTGATAAATTCTCCAGTGAGGCATTTCAACTTGTTCTGTGACACGCTAAGGGGTGCAGGGAAAGGCTATATAGGCAGGGAGAGGGGTGGTGGTGAAGGGAATGGCTGGGTAGGGAGGGGTGGAGGGAAGGGAAGGAGGGAAGGGGATCACGTTGGACAGAGAGGAAAAGTGAATGAAAGAGGGGAGTGTTAGTCACGATAAATGGAGAGAGAAGAGAGGGATTAGGGAGGTAAAGTAATAAGAGAGGGATAAGTGGGGTAAAGTAATAAGAGAGGGATGAGTGGGGGTTGGATAGAGTAAGGAGGGGTGGGTTTCATAGGGTGCATGGGACTATTGTGTGAGAGTTGATTGAGTTGGGTGAGAGGGTTGGGCTAATCACGAGTTCAGGGTCTGTAAAATTTGGATGAGGTTGGATGAGGTTGGGTGAGGTGGAGTGGGTGGGTGGATGGGTGGAAGGAGCAGTAGGTGGATGGGTGGAAGGAGCAGTAGGTGGATGGGTGGAAGGAGCAGTGAGAGGAGAGTGAAGTGGTGGTGAAGACAGTAGTGACCCCAGTAGTTGAGAACGAATGGGGAGAGACGGTAGTGATTGGTAGTGAGGGAGTTGGGGAGGAAAGATAGTTACAGGGACAATGCATGGTTTAGTGGTGATTAAAGAGAGGAAGGGATGACGAAGTTGGATGTAAATGAGGGAGGGAAGCGTGAGGGAGACCGGAGGGAGGGAGGGAAGCGTGAGGGAGACCGGAGGGAGGGAGGGAAGCGTGAGGGAGACCGACAGAAGGGGAATGTAAACAAATAAAAGTAAGGAGGGAGTCACAGGTGTTAGTATTACAAGGTCACTCTCCCCTCCCATACCCTCCCTCTCTCATTTAGCTGTAATTCGTATATTTTCCATCGTTTAATGAGGTATACGCGAATAAAGTTAATCACATCCAGGCAATTAATATCGTTTTTGTCTACACTGAAGTTTTCCTGGACGAAGTCAATAAAAAATTTACAAGTCCCATTAACCTTTTCATTAGTTTAATCTACGAGTATAACATAACTACAGTAACATATAAATTATAACCTTAACTACAGTACGGTAACATATAAAGTATAACATATAAGTACAGTAGGTGCGAATTTTAAAGAAGGTGATTGGAGAGGCCATAGTAGTGAAGGTATTGAGGTGAGGTCAGGTGTGCAGACATTACAATACGGAAGCCATGATGGTGATGGTGATGGTGGTAGTGGTGTGGTGGTGTTGAAAGTGTACCGTGCTAATATTTGTCACTTTTCACACACCACCAACACACATACACACACACAACACACCTCCAACACACATACACACACCACACCTCCAACACACATACACACAATACACCAACACATACACCAACCACCACCACAACACCACCACCACAACAACACCACCACAACAAAACACACACACACACAAAACACACACACCACCTTTACTTCTTAACACTACGAGAGCTTCCATTATGACCTAACTTGGTACAGAGGTTAAGTTGTCAATATTATAGCGTCAAACAAAAAGAAACATTTTGTTATATGCAACTTCAAGATGGCAATAGTCTTTTAAGGGGAGAATATTTTGTTTGTGAATACTTGTTATGTGTCTAATTCCTCATAACTATATTATTATTATTATTATTATTTTTATTATTATTATTAATGGTTACTAATAGGGGATTGGTTACGTGATATATATATATATAAGTTTGGAGGAATTTTTAGCCTTCCAATTTACCAACAAGATAATTTCCCCTTAACACTTTCGAAATACATACATAACACTTTCGAAAAAAAAAACTTAAGAAATTTATGCAACCTCTTATAAAATTATATTGTATAATTAATAGAATGTGAAGAAAGAGAGTAAGGAAAACAGTGTGAGGAAAGAGGAACGAGATGTGAAGAAAGAGAGGAAAGGAAACAGTGTGAGGAGAGGAAAGGAAACAGTGTGAGGAAAGAGCAACGAGAACAGAGTAAGGAGTATAATGTTAAGGACAGTGAGACAGGTCGAAGGACAAGAAAAAAAGTTATATATATAAGTGTGGAGGGCCAGAGTCAGGGAGAGGGAAAGGGGAGGGAAAGGGAGAGGGAAATGTGAGTGGGAATGGGAGGGAGAGGGGGAGGGGAAGAGATCAAGGAGGGATCAGAAAGAGGGGGAGAGATCAGGGAAAGGGGGATGGATCAGACAAGACAGGTAGAGGGGGATGGACAGGGAGTGAGAGGAAGGAGATAAGAGGCCTAATGTAATGAGGTAATTTATCCCCGTTACCCCTCAATATAACACTCTTAATAAAGGTCAAATGTGACACAGGTGTGGAGGGGAAGTGTGACAAGGTTGGAGTGTGACAGGGGTGTGGGTGAGGAGGTGGAGTGTGACAGTAGTGTGGAGGTGGAGTGTGACAGTAGTGTGGAGGGGTAGTGTGACAGTAGTGTGGAGGTGGAGTGTGACAGTAGTGTGGAGGGGTAGTGTGACAGTAGTGTGGAGGGGTAGTGTGACAGTAGTGTGGAGGGGTAGTGTGACAGTAGTGTGGAGGGGTAGTGTGACAGTAGTGTGGAGGGGTAGTGTGACAGTGGTGTGGAGGGGTGGTGTGGAGGGGTAGTGTGACAGGGGTAGTGTGATAGTAATAACCAGCAGAGTAATAATAACAGAGTGGTGACGTGTAAATATTAATCTCCGGTTCATTGATGTACGGTACAGAATAAAACATTTCATTTGTTTACTTTGATATAGAGAGGTTTTATGAGATTTTCAATTAGGATTATTTATAAACTATTTTTTTTTATTACCTTTTTTGGAAGTACAGTAACTAAGTTTTTACGTGTTAAAATATATTAAAAAAGAGCTGATGAAATTTGCTAAAGTAGAGTAATTTTATATTCACACGAAATATAATATCACGATAGTTATAAAACGTTTAAAATCGACTTGATACAATGATCGAAGCTTGTATTAGATGGTTTCAAGGTGCAGGGTTTGGATGCCAGCGAGTATATTAAAGCAAATAATACACTTTTAGTACATTGAAGTGCTTTGATTCCTACTCAAGTATAATTACATGCCAGGGTACAGGACCAGAATAATAACAAAAACAATGGTGGTGGTGGTGATGGGAATGTTGCTTGGAATAGTTTGGAGGAATCAGTTGCTCCAGATTTACAACATAAAATTTCCCCTCTTTAAGGGTAGAGTATACTTTTGGTACATTACAGTGCCTTGATTCCTCCAAAGTATGCCAGAAAACACACCCAGATAAAGAAATATAATGGTATCCTATTGCCTGGAATAATTTGGAGGAATCATAATCTCCAAAAAATGTCAGAACTATACCCTCCCCTTAAGTATATGATGCTCTTAACATTTTCCTTCCCCTGCACTTTGTTGTATGTTTGTGTACCAGGAGTGAAGGCTGTGTAACGAGAGATGTTTGGAGGTGGAAGCTAATTGGATGTATAATGAAGTATCTGTCTTGTAGAGGTGTTGAAATGAGAAGATCCACCACACATACATACATACATACATACATACACACACACACACACACACACACACACACACACACACATTTTGTTCTTAACTGTTCTAACTTTTACTACACAGATAGACCGACAAATATACAGGATACATACATTAGACACACAGATATAAACAGGATACATACATTAGACACACAGATATAAACAAACCGAAACAAACAGTGAAAGATCATTCCTTTGACCAGTGAGAGACAGGCAGACAGACAGACAGACAGGATTTGTGATGTTTTGTGGTGTAGTGTGATGTGGTGTGGTATAGTGTGATGTGGTGTTGTGTGATGTGGTGTAGATGATGTGGTGTAGTGTGAAGTGGCATAGTGTGATGTGATGTAGTGTGAAATGGCATAGTGTGATGTGTTGTAGTGTGGTGTGGCATAGTGTGGTGTATTGTGATGTAGTGTGATGTATTGTGTTTAGTGGTTTATAAGGAGTGGCATTAACCAGGGTGTAATTTCTTTGTGGTGGTGGCGGCTCTATTTTGACGTCGGTAGTGGCTAGGATGTACAGTATGTAGGCTGGTGGTGGTGGTAGTGGTGGTAGTGGTGGTGGTGGTAGTGGTGACAGGAAACAGTTGTCAAGTTAAGAGGGTGACAAAGATATTACAATTTTTATATTTTCATCTGGCGAAAATTTACAAACTCATTTAAATTCTCGGCTTTTCCGGTATAAGTCATGAAATCCCAGAGAAATTACACTACAAATTTACACAACTAAGCCCTTTGTCTGTAAATTAATTAACAACAGAAAACACTTAAATGCAAATAAAAATGTATATCTAAAAGTCAATAATACTAAACAGGAAATCGTGGTATTTTCTCCACAATAAAAATAAATAAACGATATACACACAAAAACAAAAGGGTGTTGGCGCGGTGCATGGGTGACAGACAATCATAATAAACTTGGACTGGGGTTGTTGTTTCAGAATGATATATATGTGTGTGTCTTTCCTTCGACACACAGGAAATAAAAGGATATGCATAGGCTAGTTTGTCAGGAGAGGGTATAGTGGTAGGATGTGACGTTGTTAGATATTAAGTGTCAGTGGCAAGGACAATTGTTGGTAGTGGTGAGGATAGTGGTAGCAGTTGTAGTGAGGATAGTGGTAGTGGTAGTAGTAGTGGTGATGGTGGTGGGCGCAGCGTGACACACCCACGCCGATCAATAGAACTGCCACGCCCACATCTCCACTACTACTACAACTACCACTTACCACTAATACTATTATTACCATAACCCTCACCACCACCATGTACAACCACCACTACTACCACTTACTACCACCAATACCATTAACATAACTACCACTACCATTACCAACGCCACTACTACCACCACCACTACACTCTCCACTGCCTTCACTATCACAACCCTATCCACAACTCGCCACAATTCTAGTTTTCCCAACACCGCCACTAAATGGAGAGGGATGTGAGAGGGAGAAGCATAAAAGAGGGAGTGAGAGGTGGAAAGAAGGGGGGAAGAGGTGCTAGAAAGAGAGAGAAGGAGAGAAAGGAGTGGAGGCAGAGATTAAGGGTGAAATGAAAGTGTGGATGGAGGTGGAGAGTGTGTGTGTGTTTGGAGGTGGAGGGAGTGGGTGGAGGTGCATTGAGAGGAAGTGTGAGTAGGAGAGGAAAGAATGGGAGGGAGGAATGGGTGGGAAAAGGAGTAAAGGGCAACAGGAAGAAAGCGAATGAAGTGGAAGAGGAGGAAAGGTGGAAGAGGAGGGGTGGAAGAGGAGAGGTGAAGGAGGATGAGGAGAGGACGGAGGAGGGAAAGAATGGAAAGGATAATTGAAAGGACACCAAGAAAACAATAACCACAAAGCTGTATTACCAAAAGAGGGAACCTTATCCATATAGTGTACAGTAGAGGTAATTGATTCCTCCAACAAAACTCTTCCTTGAAACAGGGTATCTTAAATTTAGTTGATTTGTGTGTTACTTCACATATTTTGAAGTAACTTAGAGTCTCCAATAATTTCCCCAAAAAGATGAATGGTTCTTTATCTATTTTTTGTTTGACTCGACTCAAATTTTTTTGCTTTTAATTGCACTGCAGTTTTTTGTCGCTTGGAACACACACACACACACACTGGCACTCAGACTTTGGGATGGTGTTTTGTTGGTAGGAAGATATATGCCTCGATACACGCCCTCACCAACACATCCTCCCTTCACACACGCCCCCTTCAAGACACACCTCTTTCAGAAACACACTCCAGCAACACTCACTCTTCAGACACACACTCCAGCAACACACGCCCCCTTCAGAAACACCCCAGCAACACTCACTCTTCAGACACACCCCAGCAACACGCCCCCTTCAGACACACCCCAGAAACACACACACCCTTCAGACACGCCACCTCATCACTTTACTTCTCCTCCACCCTTCAATTTGCCAGGACACTTTTTTTTTTTTTTTTACTCTCCTCTATAAAAGAAATAAACGGCCAAATCTTGAGTGTTACGGCTCTAGAAACGTCAAACAAGAACTGAAAAACGAGGAGTAAATTAAATATGAATAACATAAAATATCACCTACAAAATTTAACAAAGAATGAAAAAAAAAATATTATAATACTACAGTAGTTTAATTTAAATGTATGAGTGGAGGGGATGACCTAATAATAATAATAATGTGACTATAAAATTAAACTGTAATTTCGTTTATGCCAAAGTTTCCTTGTGTCTATATTTAAACACCATTACCTCATTTGCGTCACTGGTGTTCTTGTGTTGTTTACTTAAAGGGAAGGGAGAAGGGAGACGAGGAGAAGGGAGAAGGGGAGAAGGGGAGAAGGGGAAAGGGAGAATGAATAGGAGGGGAGAGGAGGGTAAGGGGGAAGGAAGAGGAGGGTAAGGGGGAAGGAAGAGGAGGGTAAGGGGGAAGGGAGTGGAGGGGAAGGGGGAAGGGAGAGAGTGAATATAGAGAATAGAGAGTGAAAAAAAAAAAAAAAAAAAAAAAAAAAAAAAAGAGGAAGGAAAAAGAGTGTGATAAAGATGAAGTATAAAGGGATGAACAGATTGGCATATTGGAAGAAGAAACAACAGGTAAAGTTGAGAGAGAGAGAGAATGAGAGCAGGAAGAAGGGAGAGAACAAACAATAGTACCGTAACAAAGAGAAAAATATGATGATGATTATGATGATGTTGATGATGAAGCAGAGGAAGAGGGAGGCGGTGAATAGATTATAAACAAACAAAGGGAATACACACATACACACACGAGTGGGTAAGAAAGAAGGAAGGCGAAGAGAAGGGGAGGAGAAGAGGAGGGTAAGAGGGAAGGAAATGGAAGGGAAGGAAAGGGAAGGGGAAGGGAAGGGGAAGGGAAGAGGGTAAGAGAAGGGGAGGAGAGGGAAGGGGAAGGAATTGGTAGGTGGGTTGAGTCAATAGGTGCCTCTCTTGGGCCTTCTTGGGAGAGAGTGGTATAGCCTATGTATGGATGTATGTACAATTGAGTTTTTTCCCTGTAACTCAATCATTTCATCTCTCTCTCTCTCTCTCTCTCTCTCTCTCTCTCTCTCTCTCTCTCTCTCTCTCTCTCTCTCATAACGTCAGTGTGTTTATCTCTTCCCTTCTCTTTATCCTTGTCATATAGAAAAGGGGAAGGGAGAAAGAAGGTGTGGAGAAGGAAAAGAGAATAAGCAGGGAGGGGAAAGAAATGGACAGAGGAGGATAAAGGAGGAGACAGGAAGACGGGGAGAACAGAAAGTAAAGATAATAAAAGAAAGAACGCCAAGATGAAACAAAAACAATAAAAAAACAATAAAAACAAGCAGTTGATTGGAAGGAGGGGAAAGAGAAAAATGAGATAGTGTAGTGGGGAAGAAGGGGAGAAGAGTAAAGATATAATTAACGAACAAGGACACAGGACAGGGAGAGATGATAAGAACAGCGATAATGGATAGAGAAAAGGACATGGGAGGGAGGGAGAGAAGGAGGGAGAGAGGGAGAGGAGGGGGGAGAGGAGGAGGGAGGGATAAGAACAGGGATAATTGATAGAGAAGAGGGAGGGAGGGAGGGAGAGAGAGGAGGGAGGGCTTATGGGACAGAATGAATAGAAAGAAAAATGGGAAGAGAAAAAGAACTGAATGGGAGAGAAAAAAAAAATTGTGTGAGAAAGAAAAACTGAAAGGAAAAAGAAAAGAAAAACTGGAAAATAAATAATAAAAAAAACTGAAAGAAAATGAAAGACTAAAAGAAAGATAACAAAACTTAAACAAAATAATGGAGCCAATAAAGTGAATTCAATTTGTACTCTATATAAAAAAATAATAATAATAACAACCCAGGTGAGTACAGTACAATTTTTGACATTTTCACATGACAAAAAAATAAAAAATAAAAATAAAATAATCATAGCAATTATTTTTTTTTAATACTCGTCAACATTTTTCTCTAGACCATTTGAGAGAGATTTGTTATTGAGTATTTCCGCCTTGATTTAAATACCTGAGCAATGAATACACTCAGGGTTATATTTACACCTGCCTATTGGTGCCGTGTGTGTGTGTGTGTGCGCGTGTGAGTGTGTATGTGTGTGTGTGTGGTTACATACATACATACATACACAAGCTCCCTCCGTGTATAGATGAGATTTACTGTATACGTTTAAATGCTGGGATCACCACACACACACACACACACACACATACATCTGTGCCCCAACCTTTACTCTTTACCAACATGAGTAAATTTTGTGTTCTGATTTAAGTCTATATTGAGGCTCATGTAATCACTCAACTATATACTTAAAAAATAGAGAATAAAACCACTAATATGAAAATTGATTAAAGTTGACAGATGTATTGTGTGTTGTGTTTTGTTTGTGCGTGTGTGTGCGTGTGTGTGTGTGTTGTGTGTGTGTGTGTTGTGTGTGTGTGTGTTGTGTGTGTGTGTGTGGTGTGTGTGTGTGTGTGTGTGTGTGTGTGTGTGTGTGTGTTGTGTGTGTGTGTGTGTGTGTGTGTGTTGTGTGTGTGTGTGTGGTGTGTGTGTGTGTGTGTGTTGTGTGTGTGTGTGTGTGTGTGTGTGTGTGTGTGTGTGTGTGTGTGTGTGTGTGTGTGTGTGTGTGGGTGGGGTACTAAGGCAGAGTGGGTGAAGGCCAGGTAAGGCCATGGTGTTATCGGTCGTAAGGCTGGGAAATGAGGCCAGAAGGGAGATACCACCAGGAGGGGAAAGGTGAGGGTATACACACAAAGGTAAGAATAGATAAACAATAGAGGGGAGAGAGAATGAAGGCCAAGGAGGAGACAGAATAAGGGGAGAAGGGGTGAGAACAGCAAGGGATACAGTAGTTATAGTTGTAGCAGTAGTAGTAGTAGTAGTAGTAGTATGGGAAAGGAAAATGCAACACACAAAATACAACAGACAGCCGATACAACACAAGACACTCCGAGTCTCCGAGGGACATGGTAATATCCGCTCTCAGGTGACGACGAGGCGGGGCGGGGCGGGGCGGGGAATGAGACACTGAGGTGAAGTAAACAGCAGGGTGGACTATAGACAGGTAGGTAGGTAAGTTGGGAAGGAGGGAGGGAGGTAGGAAATAAAGTAGGAAGGCAGGAAAGGAAGATGGAAAGGAAGGAGGAATGTAGGCATGGAAGAAGGAAGAAAGGATGGAGGAAAGTAGGTGGGAAGGCATGGAAATTAGGAAGGTAGGCAGGAAAGGAGGAAGGTAGGCAGGAAAGGAGGAAGGTAGGCAGAAAAGGAGGAAGGTAGGTCAGAAAGGCAGAAGAAAGGTAAAAAGGCAGGCAGGAAAGAAGGAAGGCAGACTGTCAAGCATTTGTAAGCACTGGAGAGGAAGCAGTGAAGAAGGTGAGGAGAGAGAAGGATGGGTTGGGTTGGACAGGGAGAGTGTAACGAGGAGGGGAGAGCGAGGAAAAAGAGTGAGGAAAAATGGGAAGAGGCGTCGAGGGTTAGAAGCAGAGGAGGGGAAACGATGGGAAAAGAAAAGGAGGAGGAGGAGGAGGAGGAGGAGGAGGAGGAGGAGGAGGAGGAGGAGGAGGAGGAGGAGGGATGGTAAGGTGAGAAGTGGAGGGGGACGAAAGAGAAGCTTAGAAAAGGATGAGGAGAAAGAAATCTGGAAAAATGCGACAGGGAAAAAAATGTTGTTGGACTAAGGGAGGTGTGAAGGCGGCATAATAAAAAGGGAAGTAAGAGAAGGAAGCATAAGAAAGTTGGAAGGAAAGGAGACGTTTGTGATGGAGACGTGTAAAGTTTCTGAGAGAAGGAAGGACAAGGAAAAGTTGGAAAGGGGGAAATTCGAGAGTTGGTAAAAGGAGATGAGAGGTGGAGGGCACGAGGCAAAGGTAGGGAAGAAAATGTGTGAGGAAGGGAAGGAGGGAGGGAGGAACTGGTGGTGTGAGGGAGGGAAGGAGGGAGGGAATGATGGTGTGAGAGAGGGAAGGAGGGAGGAACTGGGTGTGAGGTAGGGAATGATGGTATGAGAGAGAGGGAAGGAGGAAGGGACTGGTGGTGGAGAGAGGGAGAAACAACCACACAGCCAATATTGTTTATTTGTCATAATACATGGACATATTATCAATACCAAATTGATCACTGACTAACTGATGTATAACCCATGTTGCTATTATTATTATTATTATTATTACTGGTATTAGTTGCTATTGATTATGTGCACAATTTATTCACACACACACACCACAGACAAACACACAACCTGGTCTCGTTTTGTTTTCTCTCTCTCACTCTCTCTCTCTCTCTCTCTCTCTCACACACACATACAACATGGTATTGTTCTCACACCCACACTCTCACTTCCTCCTCCCAGTCCTGGCTTGCCTCACCCTTTTCACAATCCCTTGCCAATCTATTCTTTCACGGTTCAGGCCAAGTTATATATTTTTTCAACCATCACCATCAACTCAGAAGCCCCCCCCTCACACACACACACACACACACATACAATTATTTCAACAGGGGTTTACAATATCCTACTGATGAAGATGGGTTTAAATTAAGTTGTACAAAAGTAAATTAATTTCTCTCACTAAACAACGTTTTTATTCACAAGAATAACCACAACTACAAACAACACAGCAGCCACCACCAACACAACCAGAGAAATTGAGTTCAAGTATAACCAACAACAACACTACACAAACGGCAACAACCAGTGTGTGTGTTCAAGTATAACCAACAACAACAACAACACAACACAACCAGCAACAACCAGAGTGTATGTTCGAGTATAACCACAACTATCCTGTAGGCTATAGCAACACAACCTCCAACACAGAAAGCCAGAGAGAGAGAGAGTGTGTGTTCAACAGGTCTATGGGTTGCTGAGTCACCGGTGTCCATTATATTACCTGACAGGAAGGCGGGGATGAAGGGAGGCTTGGGGAGGAAGGGTAGAGTGAAGGAACATGTAGTATTGGTTGGAAATGGGATAGAGAAGGAGAGAGAGTGGGAGAAAGGAGAGAGAGAGTAGGAGAAGGGGTAGAAAGAGGATGGGAGAAGGGTTAGAGAGAGGGTAGGAGAAAGGAGAGAGAGGGTGGGAGAAAGGAGAGAGAGTATGAGAAAGGAGAGAGAGTTGGAGAAAGGAGTGAGAGGGAGGAAGATTTTAAATAAAGGGTAAGAGAAACTTCAATCTGCGTGGGATTAACAGGATTAAAAATGTAATTCCTGCAGTAAAATACAAGCCATTATAAGTGGAGGGAAGAGGGTCATGTGTATATTATCAGCAACAAAGCTATGACCATCAAATTAACTAAGCATATAAACACTACATGGAAGATAAGAGTCACGAGAATCTGTAAACTTCCACTGTAAACTTCAGGAGGAAATATTATGTAGGAAAATTGAGTAAGTATTTTTTTGTATCCAACTTACATCAAGGATTTACTATTTACTTCACGCTCACCACTACCATGATTACACCCCCCTTTTTCACCACCACGAACACCATCATCACCACCACTACTACTACTACTTGTCTTTCCCTCAACACCTTCCCCACCACCACTAGGCTACCTGTCCTACTACAACCACCTGCTTCATTATCACCTCAACCACCACTACGTATTTCATTGCTATCACTTGCCTACCTACCTTCACCACCACCTGCCTTCACCACCACTTCCTTCACCACCACCACCTCTTGCCTAGATACAACCATCTTTGTCATCAAATCAAAGAGAAATGTGTCATCTCCACACGGCAAATCCTCAGACACACAGCAGTCCCCTTGTGTTCCCAGACCATATTACACACACACACACACACACACACACACACACACACACACACACACACACACACACACACACACACACACACAAACACACGCACACACACATATGCAGGGCAGCAGGAAACAGTTTAACACGAAATAGTTCAGAGACGTGAGGTGGGTATAGAACACAAAGTGGCCTACATGTAATTTCAACACGTAAGACCAACTCCTCATGTTTCCCAGATATTTACGTTACTGTAGAGTGTAGACTAAAAAAAAGGAATACACCGCAAATAAAATACAGCAATTAACAAAAAGCCGTGGTATTGTAAATATATTGAAACTCACATTTTGTCGACTATTGTGAAGGTGTTTAGTGTGTGCTTCATTATACATATATATCTTTGTGAATGGTCCTCAGAAATGTCTTTATATGGATTCACACATTATTTCTTGCTACCACAGTATCCCTTTTTAATGTGGAAAAATACGTTACATTGCATCTTTCTATATACTTTATTGTTCAGTTGTAAATTAGGACTCTGAATACGCCCCCGAATGTTGTCCCTGTTTGCAACGGAACCAATTAATCTTGATCCACTGAGCGACGCTGACCTTTGCCCAAACTCTGTTGACCCTCGACACTTGAAGGTCTGAGCCAAACAAGGATGTCACACCAACAATTCTATGACTTTATATAAAGGCAGAATATATTGGTCTGGTGTCTCAAAAATATAACAAACGTAACTAATAATTTTAATCCTTGAAGCTCTGCCAAATACTAGGTAGGATTCTATACCAATATTGCATACGTGTTTAGATGTAACTTTTAATTCTATACGAGCAGTCAGAAAAGATAAAAACTCATTTAAAAATTTATATTTTTCTTCTGGAGAACT
Organism: Petrolisthes manimaculis; assembly: GCA_034508575.1. Lineage (NCBI taxonomy): Eukaryota > Metazoa > Arthropoda > Malacostraca > Decapoda > Porcellanidae > Petrolisthes > Petrolisthes manimaculis. The sequence goes on from JAWZYT010002317.1 coordinate 110,804, forward strand.
GTTTACTGAAATCTGGTGATAGATACGGTATATGAAACAAGCACGAAAAAAGTAAACGTCATTTTTTGTTTCTGTAATTTTTTCTACTCTCCGGGGTAAAAATATCACCATGTCAACAACAAGGCGCCTCTAGAAGTACGGAGAAGACCCACAGAAATAGCAGGCCACCTTTAATCCTTCACTTACAGTATCTTCATCAGGTTCCAGTGTGAATACGTAAGTGGGAGGCGGAGGATAGGAGGTGGGACAGGGAACTCGGGAGAGGTGGGACAGGGAACTCGGGAGAGGTGGGAGAGGGATGCTGGGAAAGTTGGGAGAGGGAGATGGGAGAGGGAGGTGGGAGAGGGAGGCTGGGGAGATAGTAGGGGGATATTTATGGAAGAGGGGTATAAGAGGAAGCTGGAGGGAGGATATATAAGGATAGTGAGGGAGAGGAGTTTGGAGAGTGGGATAAAGTTTTGAGAGTTGGATGGTGGATGGACGGGAGGTTGAGTTTTGGGTGGGGGCAGTAATTGTGTTCATGGCAAAGCTGTGATGGCGATACAAATCTAGTTATTCTTTGAACTGGTTATCATATTTTTGCTTCTGTCAGTTGTAAAGGGCATTATGCTTACCTAACTGTAGTATCGTAATATTTCGCGCGATAATTATCTGATAACACATGACATTTGACTTTCGGCACCAGTTAATGTTATTCGGGGGAAAAAACGTATAACATGATGTCCCCTTCAATATACAGACGACCCCTTCAATATACAGACGACCCCTTCAATATACAGACGACCCCTTCAATATACAGACGGCCCCTTCAATATACAGACGGCCCCTTCAATATACAGACGGCCCCTTCAATCTACAGACGACCCCTTCAATCTACAGACGACCCCTTCAATATACAGACGACCCCTTCAATCTACAGACGACCCCTTCAATCTACAGACGACCCCTTCAATATACAGACGGACCCCTTCAATATACAGACGGACCCCTTCAATATACAGACGACCCCTTCGATATACAGACGACCCCTTCGATATAGACGACCCCTTCGATATAGACGACCCCTTCAATATACAGACGACCCCTTCAACATACAGACGACCGTATTTTGCAACTCCTGTGATACTTGACTCTGTTTTTGAGTAATATTCCACTATCTTTTATATATTTTTTTTTTTCAGAGTATGGAGGAACCTATTAATAACCTCGTGTTCAGGCCCCATAATTAACCCCAGCCTATATCATAATAAACTATACAACTAATTTACAGTATCAAATTGGATTGACTTTGACTTCGGTGCAAAAACTAAAAATCTGTTCTTAGTATGCATGAGTCGTGTGTGAATAAGGACACAAATAATAAATAAATAAATAAATACATGTGTGGTGTTTGGAAGGTGGTAGAGGCGACATTTTTGTGTGTGTGTTTATTTATTTTGTGTACAGTATGTGTTTTTGGTGTGTGTGTGTTTGTATGTATGTGTTTGCGTATATTCCTCTGCCTACGTGTGCGTATTCCTGCATCCAGCTCTCTCTCACCTTTAGCTTGCACCCACTCGCTACACACGCACGCGAGCGCACACATATACACTTCTCTCTTCATCTGTTTATCTGGACCATCGATCTATCTCTCCATCTATCAATATATGTGTTGGTTTCAGTGAGGCCAGTTGTTTGTTATCTTCGGACAATAATATTTTTTCATCTACTGGAGAAACTCAAACACACAAATTGAAAAACAACACACACACACACAAACTGAAAAACAACACATACACACACTAACTGAAAAAGAACACACATACACACAAACTGAAAAACAACACGAAAAAAAAAAAAAAAAAAAAAAAACACAAACACATATAGCCACACCAACACAAACATAATACTCTTTCCATATGCACCCCTACACACCGACAAACCACTACTACTACACACACACACACACACTTTCTTCCCCTCCCATTTTCTAAGCTGTATATCAATCCTATACAACCTTTCAATTTAATATTTAATCTCAAACAATGTTAGGAGAATTTATGATGGGAACATTTTTTGTAGGGAAGGTCCATCACCCCCTCCTTCCCCCCCCCCAAAAAAAAAAGTATTGCGAGTCAGAAAAAAAATTGTGTGTAGCAGTAAAAAGAAAAAGAAAAAAATGTAGTGTAGCAGTAAAAATAAAAAGAAAAAAATGTAGTGAAGCAGTAAAAATAAAAAAAAATGTGTGTTAGTAATAAAAAAAAATGGTGTCCAAGATATTTTGCCAGTAGTGAGCAAGGGGTTAAAAAAAAAACTTGGTGTGGTGGTTCGTGAAACATCAACACATCAACACAAGTATACCAGAATCAATGGTGAGAGAGAGAGAGAGAGAGAGAGAGAGAGAGAGAGAGAGAGAGAGAGAGAGAGAGAGAGAGAGAGAGAGAGTATTGACGGAATTATAAGCAAGGAGAGCCAAAAAAAGAGAAGGAGCCGTCAGTGTGGTGAAGAGAAAATATATCAACGAATATTAATGAATGAAAAGTACACCACTAAAATAGGAGAAAATTGATGATGAGGAAGAGAAGAAGATAAGGGGAGATAGGAGATAGAAGGAAGGAGATAAGATAGGAGATAAGTAATAGGAGAGATTGGAGATAGAAAGAGGAGATAGGAGAAAGATAGGAGATAGAAAAAGGAGACAGAAAGAGGAGATAGGAGGATAGGAGATAGGAAAGAAAAAGGAGATAGTGATGAGAGATAGAAAGAGAAGGAGATAGGAAAAATCTAGAAGGAAAGAGGTGGAAAGAAAGGTAGGGAGGAGGAAGGGAAGCGGGGGGAGGGAGGGGAGGGGAGGGTAAATGGAATGCTTCAAAGGGAGAAGAATGAGGGGAAGGGGTGGGGGGGTGGGGGGGGTCGTGATGGGAGTAACCACGGTGGAGGCCTTATTTATCATTCTCTCTCTCTCTCTCTCTCTCTCTCTTTTCCATGCCCTTATATTCTCTTTCCGCGTCAGTAACCCTCCCTCTTCCCACCTCTTTACTCTTCTCTTCCCACCTCTTTACTCTTCTCTTCTCACCTCTTTACTCTTCTCTTCCCACCTCTTTACTCCTCCTCTGCTGGACACAATTTATCATTTCTCTGTTTTTCCTCTACTTGCCACCATCGTTTCTTCCCTGCCTTCCTGTCCAATACATATTTAATCTTTCCAACCGCCTTTTCTCTCCATTCTCCCTCCCCTCCCATAAGCCTGTCCCTCCCATGGAGTTAGAATAGGTTCCTCCCTCCCATACGTCTCTCCCTCCCCCTCCCATATGCCTGTCCCTCCCTCCCCTCCCATAAGCCTGTCCCTCCCCTCCTGTGCTTCTCTCCCTCTCCTCCCTTCCCTTCCCTTCCCTACATCACCCCTTAACCCCAACAGGGAGTTCCCACACACATACTAAGGTAACCCTCCTCTCCTCTGACACCTTCCACTTCCCTCGTGTAACTTTAACATATAACCTATTACAACAACAACTACTATTACTCAGCAGTCTCTGGACCGACTATTACTATTATCATTATTATTCTTATTATTAATACGAACTGTACTAGTATATTTATATTTTCTATGTGAATTTAGGAAGTGATGAAGGAAAAGATAAACAGCGTGAATTCACCACCACCACCACTACCACAATCACTACTACCATACACCAACATCTTCACCACCACCACCACAAGCACTTATCTAATGCCACCACTACCACCAACAACTCCAAAACTTCCACCTCCACCACTACCAACAGCATCACTACCACCACTTCCACCACCACTACCACCACCACCACCACCACTTCAACACAAGGTAGAGCCGGATCCTGTGGTCACTCGCCCTCATCTCCAACTTCCTCCCTTCTGCTGCTGAGTCCTAAGCAGATTATCCACGCACAACACACAAATGCTTTCTTTCCCTTCTTTCCCTGGCCATATGGTAGATAGAGATGATGCTGCCTTGCCTATATACACTTCCCATCTTGCCCTACATATATACCTCCTTTCTAATCTACATATATACCTCCGTTCTAATCTACAGTACACATTATATACCTCCTTTCTTGTCAATACGAGGGTTTCTGTTCTCAGTGAAATAATACATAGAGAGGCTTATGTTATAGAGTGTACAAATGTCTCATAACCTAACTCTCCTACCACAGTGTCAACAACAGTATAGTTATCATATCTTCCGCCAGGGGGTTATTTGTTTTGGTTCAGTTTGTCTGTTAGTTGTCAGGAGGAGGAATAGGAGAGAAAGGAAGCATAGGTTAATACAAATGGGAAGAAGGGAATGAGTTGGAAAGGAAGTAGGCTACGTGCGTTTGCTTGTGTGTGTGTGTGTACCATTTACTTACACCCGTCAATTTTGTCTTACACTTGACCTGCCACAACATACCACAAACAAACATTGCTCTATTAGTGAAATTATGTACAGTTGTCAAAAAAAAAAGTATTGCGACAAATCTTGATAGAACTTTAACCCTAGTAATATCCACAACTATTTGTAGGGACTATAACCATGTATAACAGAAGGAAATATACATATCCTTCTGTAATGCATACTTATAATCCCTACAAACAACTATGGACATTAATATATATAATGTTGTATCAATAGTTGTCACAGTACCTTTTTTGGCAACTGTACATACCATAACACACCACCAAAAATGAGGTTGTGAATTATATATAAACCATTACGAACATTAGTATTGATTAAGGGGAGAGTATACTTATATTACATTGGAGTGCATTAATTCCTCCAAAGTATGCCAGGAAACAGGACCAGATGATTAACAAATATAATGGTGTCCTGTTGCTTAGAAGAATTTAGAGGAATCAATTGTTCCAGATTTACCAAACCGAACGTAGAATATGTATACTTATATTATTATGTTTTTTTTTGTTTACATCTCATTATCTGCACCACCAGCCTGTCCTCTATCCAAATTATACTCCCTTTCCGTGTCTGCCCATAACCCCGGCATAGTGAAGTCATTAACGCTCTCCCCCCCCTCCCCTCCCAACACACACACACACACACACTCACACTCCAGCGAAAGAAAATACTGGGTTTGTATCTCTCCAGCATCCACTTTTAATGATTCTCCTCATCTCAAATTCTCACTGCCTTGGTTTCTCTCTTACGTCCACAACCATCACTACATAACACCATACAACTATATATCACATACCAGCACTGAACGACCACATACCCATTACTGCATACCCTCATACCATAGCTACACACCAGCATAGAAAAATACGACCACATGCATGCAGACCGACGACCAACACACACACACACCACAATCACACATCATTATCAAAACAACACCTGTCGCCCGGCACACATACGGTGGAGCTGTGTGTGTGTGTGTGTGTGTGAACAGGTGCACTTCATGACAGTTGTGTGGCCCTGCTCTTGTTCTGAAACTGGGGAGTCACGAATGAACTAACTAACGGAACACACACACACACACACACACGCAGAATCACGCCTCCGTTGCCTCACGATGCTTCTATTCAAATGATATATATATATTTTTTTTTTTATTACTTTTACGTTAGTGGGTGTGTTGTTGGTTTAGTGGGATTCTGCTGGTGTTGTTGCTTTATTGGTGTTGGTGATGTCGTGGCTTATTGGTGTATCAGAGGTGTAGGGGGTAGTAATGATGAGGTGAAGGTATTTTGGTATTTCAGTGGTGGTAGTGGTGGTGATAGTCGTAGTGCTGGTAATGGTGGTCGTGGTAGTGTTGGTGGTGGTAGTAGTAGTGATAGTGGTCGTGGTAGTGGTGGTGGTAGTAAGGGATTGGAAGTAGAGGGAAGGTGAAGGGGAAGGGGGTTAAAGAGGAAACAAGAGGGGGTGAGAGGAAAGGAGGAAAGGGAGGGAGGGAAATCAGATAATGTGGGAACGGGGGGGGAGGGGTAAAAGGGAGGAGGAAGAGGGGGGGAGGGGGTCGGGATAAAAGGGAGGAGGAAGAGGGTGAGGAAGAGGGGGTAGAAAGAGGGGGGGGGGAAGAGGGGGGGGATGGTGTGGAAGTGTGTCAGAAGTGTATAAGGTGAAGGTGGTAGGTACTCTCTCTGCAGGCCTGGCATATGTGTGTGTGTGTGTGTGTGTGTGTGTTATTACGGGCTTCACGGTCACCAGAACACGCGGTTATTGCCTCTCTCCCCCCCCCCCTTCCTTTCTTACCTCTTACCTCCCTCTCCTTCTCTTCTTCACATTCATTTGCCTCCCTCCTCGCTACTTCACTCTCCCTCTTCTCGTCTTTCTCTTCTCCTCTTTCCTCCTCCTCCTCTTCCCATTCCCCTAGTCATTCTAAACTCCCTCAAATGGCAATAAATACCTAACACACAAACAATAATATTTACATCCACGATAAATTCTTCTACCTAACACACAAACAATAATATTTACATCCACGATAAATTCTTCTACCTAACACACAAACAATAATATTTACATCCACGATAAGACATTTCTTTACTAAAACGCCAAAGGATTTACAGTGGCACAGGAAAACACAGACATTCAAAATACCCGGTCATTTTTATTATGCATACAACACCTGACACTCATGAACTATACTATTAGATGTTCGTGATTCTAGCATACACACACACACACACACACACACACACACACACACACACACACACACACGATTCTTCTCTGTCCAACAACACCTGGGGGCCAAGATGGAAACGAGGGAGTGATTTATTATACTGTGTTTATGCAGCTGACAACGATACTTCACTTTAGTTTTATGTCAGGTGAAAAAGAAGAAAGCCGTGTGGTCAGTCAGTCGTTCTGTTCGACCATAATAATTTACCACCGACGAATCACACACACTCAACTCAACAACACAGTCCACATATCAAGGTTGACGGCTTTATTGATTATTTCCAGTATACTTTCACACATTTTTCTGGCCACGACTTATGTCTTTCTTTGTAGACTAACGATCAGTAGTTAGAGCAGCTATTTTCTTTCATGCACAATTTACTGTTTGTTATCAGTCCACTTACTTAACAGCACGCACACACACACACACACACTTAATTAATGGTCCATGATTTCAGGGTGGCAAACAATCTATGTGTAAACACCAGACCAAACAATATAATGACTCAACTTTGTGATTATTTTGATGACTGAACATTGGAGTGATGGTGGATGAATCGTCTTACCAATGGATAGTAAAAGGATAGTCAATTGAGTTGCCAGTGGATAGTATACGGATAGTGATTGGTGTGTTACAAGTGGATAGTACCGTACAGATTTTGTGTTACAAGTGGATAATATAGATTGTAAATTGGATGGAGTCTGATGAAAAGTGAAGAGGGTGGATGGGGAGAAGAAAATCAATCATGAAACAGCTGCTGTGAAATCAAACTTACAAATTACCCTAATAAGTATTTGTAAGTGATACCTTTCCCGTCGACAGCTGTTATATATATACAGTACACACACATAGATTTGCCCACACTTGCTTACCTTATCTCTCTACAAACACACATAATACATGCACACACACTTGCTTACTTTATCTCTCTACAAACACACCACTGAATGTTTATATGCGTGTGTCTCAGATTTGTGTACAGTCGTGACACATACTCCTTGAACAGACTTATCCTTACACCCTCAATGGTCAAGAACTATTATGTGCCGCCACTGTACTTGTATATAGGAGTGTGTGTGTAAAGTTGACTGTTAGTGAATGTGGGTTTTCACGTGTGTAGTTGTAAGGTTTCCATTTAATGTTCTCAGTGGGTTGTTTATAAGGTGTTGGTGTTAGTGGTTGTGGTGGTGCCAGGTAGTGATAACACCTTGCTTTACTCACCGCAGAGCACACGAGAGAGATCAGTGTGTGCGTGTTTTTTTTTTTTTTTTTTTTTTTGTGTGTGTTTGTGTGTGTGTGTTTTGTATATGTGCGTGTGTTTTGTATATGTATATATGTGTGTGTGTTGTATATATATGTGTGTGTGTGTGTGTGTTTGTGTAAAGTCAGGGGCCAATATTCAACAAGTGACTTCTTGGCAGCAGCTGATCCACAAGTGGCCCCATCACACGTCTGCTGTCTACACACACCCACACCTCAACCTTGTCCACACCTTCTCCTATCCCCCACGTCCACACCTCTCTCTCGTCCACCCACGTCCACACCTCCCAAATCCCCCACGTCCACACCTCTCTCGTCCACTCACGCCCACACCTCTCTCGTCCACCCACGTCCACACCTCTCTCGTCCACTCACGCCCACACTTCCCAAATCCCCCACGTCTACACTTCCTATATCCCCCACGCCCACACCTCCTTCGTCCATCCACGCACACACCTCCCCCAGTGCCCATGCCTCAAAACAAATATTTGTGGAATTGCGGAATTAACTAATAACACGACTGAATAACAACAATTATACCTGAATAATTAACATGCAACCTAATTGTAAATCAATAAACAGAGGCAAAATATATTCGCAAGTTAGATGCAGATTATAAAATCACTGCTCCTTTAGTGTGTGTGTGTGTGTGTGTCAGTACCTGCATGACAAAGGCAACCAACATCTGTGTATTGATTGACCTGTGACCTTGCCCCTTCCCCACCAAGGTTACTTACTCATGGACTGAAGTGACCAGGACGGGACGAGGTCACAATGGGTCACCAGGAAACAAACACCAAGGAAATAATTATCGTAACTAAACTGTATATACTATCTTCACTCTACCAAACCATTATAACAAACCAAACAATTGCCAGCACTTATAACTAGTACAGGAGAAGAGGACGGAGAAGGCTGACTGTACCAATTTTAAGTGCAGGCAACTGTACATACGACCTTCAGTCTACAAAACCATTCTAACAAACCAAACTACAAAGCTATGAAATGTGTTCGTCGTTCCATTATGGTATTTTTTTTTCTTCTGTGTCTTCCCTCCCTCTAATGCTCTGCTGGCCTTTAAGGAGGAAAAAAATCTCTCGTTGGGGAACAGGAGTCTATGTAACCCTCCAACCAGTGTAGGGAAACAGATGATGAAGGTATTGTTGTGTGTTTCCCTGGCATAGTTTGTGGGAAGCTGTAGCACTCAAGTCTAGCCTATACCCAACATGAGATTGTCTGCCTGTAATATCTTCCTCGCTCTAATACCTTGCTTGCGTGCTTGCTTGCTGCTCAGGTAAGGCGGGATGGGTTGTGATGATGGGTCTGGTGGGTTGTAATAAGAGTACAGAGGGTTGAATTGGGTTGTGGATTTTTTTTAGAGCTTCAGGGTGGGTTGTGATTAAGTCTGGTGGGTTGTAGTTAAAAGTACATAATAGGGTTGTATTGGGGTATGGGTTGTGAGTATGGTGGGTTGTGGGGTCGGGTGAGAGGTGGGGAAATGATGGGGGTGGGTTGTTATTTCATGGGTAAGAAGTGAGTTGTGATGGGATTGGAAGGGTGATTTGTACAAGGTTGTAGCCGTGTGTGGATTAATCTCTCCTGGGTTGTGACGAGGTGAGATGGACGTGTGGGTGGAAGAGAGGGAAGGAGAGAGGGAGAGAATGAGAGGGAGTGAGAGAGGGAAGGAGTGAGAGAGGGAAGGAGTGAGAGAGGGAGGGAGGGAGGGAGGGTAGGTAAATACATATGTGATAATGATGCGAGTGGTGTTGGATGGCCAGCTATTAATATCCTTATGCCTAAAATGAGAGCAGCCTCCCATGCACACACCAACTGCATGGCTATTACTGGACCTTTGCCATGCACTTCCCCACAAACACACACGGCAGCTGGTACAGACGAGTGAAGGAAGATAGTGAACATTGGTGTTGGTTGAAAGGGAGACGAGGGAGGAAAGGAGATAGAGATTTTTTTTTTTTTTTTTTTTTTTTTTTTTAGGTGAGGTTAGTCTGGGTGTGTAAGTATAAATCCGAACCTCTTTGTGGACTGGTAGAAATGTAGATAGATATTTTGCACACCTATAAAAATTAAATAACTTCAATCCTAACATTCAACTAATTAATAACTTCTTAAAACTCTACAGGGACAAAAGACAAACACCGAAGGAAGTACACACAACAAAACCTGGGCCTCTAGTATACACCCCAAGGTACTGTACGGTATATACCTTCACCTTAAAGCGGTACCGTACGTCAACAGAGAGCTTTATATATTGTGAGCCACGAGCAGAGAAAACTGGGGAGTGAAGTGGTCAGAGAGAGAGAGTGCATGAGTGAGTGTAAGGGAGTGGGAGGGAGAGGGAGGAGAGGGAGAGGGAGGAGAGGGAGAGGGAGGGAAGGGAGAGGGAGGGAAGGGAGAGGGAGAGGGAGGGTGGAGTACGAGAAACGCTACAGTGGAAGAGATACTGCATGGGGTGGAAGGGAGACTGGAGTGGAACTGAGGCTGCATGGGGTGGAAGGTTCTATATATATACGAGTGTGAGTGATGTACTGGAGGAGAAATAAAAATGAACGAGGGGAAACGTGAAAATAAGGAATAGGAGAGATGGAGTTAAAGATATATTGACAATGTACAAGTCCTCAAAGTTTCCATTAGTACACACACACACAGACAAACACACACACACACCCACACACACACACAATTGTCCTGGAAATAGGTGGTTTAAATGTAGAGTAACCCACCTGCCAGCGACCCCCACACAATGCCTGCCACCTGCCATCAACGCCACAATACCACCTGCCAGTCTTTCCTCTCAACATACTTCGTCTTTTAAGTTCTGAATAGCTTCTCTTTTCTATAGTGTCCCTCGCGTTTATTATATTCTTTTATGCCCCTCATCCATCTTTCATTCTCACTCCTTTCCTTTCTTCCTCTACATCACTCTCTTTTCTCCCTCCTCTTTCTACTCACCCCCCCTCTCTCTCTCTCTCTCTCTCTCTCTCTCTCTCTCTCTCTCTCTCTCTCTCTCTCTCTCTCTCTCTCTCTCCCTTCCTTCCCCTGTGGTTCTAGTTTCTTCTCCCTTCACCTCCATCTGAGCTTTAACTTTTACCTCCTGGCCCTCTCCTCTCACCTCTGCTTGTATGTGTGTCTGTCTATGTGTCTGTATGTCTCTCTCTCTGTGTGTGTGTGTCTGTGTAAGCTTATGCCCGTGTCTCTCTCTCCCTGTCTGTGTGTGTGTGTGTGTGTGGATGTGTTTATATTTCCCTTTTTTTGGCATTTCATTAATAAGAATGAAGGATGAATAAGAATGAAACATGAGTTGGTCATGTCATTAGAATACAATGTTTTTATAGTCTATCCTCACCTTCCTTCCTTCCACTTTCTCTATTCCTTATTTCCATTTCTTCTAGTTCCTCTGCCTTTTCATAATTACACTCTTCCCTCTCATTACCTCTCCTATTATCTTCTTATCTCCTTTATAACATCGTCTCATTTTCTCTTCCTTCTTCCTTACATTTCATTTTTTTTTTTACTTTTTTTTTTTTTTTACGATCCCTACTTCTCTATTCCATTCCTACCTCCTCATCCCGACTATTTCACCATCACTCACTCCCTGCCTCTCACATCTACTTTCACCATCATTTCCTCCCTCATCATCACACCTACTCTCTCACTATCACTCACACCACCTCTCTATCAGTCACACCCACTCTCACTATCACTCCTCTCACCCACTCACTATCACACTCACCTCCTCTCACTATCACTCCCTCCCTCACCCACTCTCACTATCACTCACACCCACTTTCACACTATGACTCACACCTCTCACTATCACACACACACACACTCCTCATCATCATTGCCTCGTATCTCACCATCGTCCTTCACATTCTCTTATCACTCCTGGTACTTCTTTCAACATTTTGTTTTTTTGTACCTTGTCTCAGCCTGTCTATTAATACACACACACACACACACACTTCTTACTTACACATCTACGCACCCAGTCTTCTTTTACACACACACACATACATTTCATACTTACACATATACACACCCAGTACCATTTTACACACACACACACACACACACACACACACACACACACACACACACCTCAAAATCTAAGTAGCCCAAATTGTACACAGATATCAATTCCTTCTTTCATCAATACGAGACGAAACAATCAAATGTAATAAACACAGAAATTACACGTGAGGTTACAGACAAAAGAAGGATACACAAATAGATTAAAAAAAAAAAAAAAATCCCCATCAACTCAATCCTACATGACGATTGAATCCTCTAAACTTTATCACGAAACCTAATCCCTATATATTAGAAACATGAATGGGATTTGATTCCTGGTATAAGCTAGTTAGAAGGAATCATTATCACCCTCCCCCTCTCCCTTAATTAAACTAAATAGGACTCGGTATAGACATGAGTTTTATGAGTTAGAAGAGGGGAGTGTGAGAGGAAGAGGGTCGTCAGGAAATAACAAGGTGGTTGGTTGGTTGGTGATCACAGGGGAGGGAAGGGTGTGTTGTTGTTGTTGTTTGAGAGCAAGGGTTAAGTGGTTTCAGATAACTCAAAGCTCTCTCTGTCTCTCACGTTCACTCTATCACTTTATTTTTCTGTTTGTCCTTCTCTTTGTTTGTCTGTGTGTTCCTCCTGCCTGTCTCTCTCTCTCTCTCTCTTTCTTTCTCTCTCTTTTATATTTTCACTTTCTCACGCACACTAAAAACCACAAAACTGGAGGTGTTGTGGTGTGAATGTTTAAAGTGGCGTGGTGTTACTCATATATTTCTCCCTATCTCCTTTAAACACATCATTCCCTCTTTCCATGCCTACCTCTCGCTCTTCAATGCACCGCCGCCCTGCACACACACACACACACACACACACACACACACACACACACACACACACACACACACACACACATTACTAAAAAGGTCACCTCTCACTAATAAGGCCCTCATTACACATACTCAGAACAAGTAAGAGGCTCAAAACTCACATACATATATATATATATACAAGAAGTCAAATATGTTAATCTCTTAGTAGTTGTATATTTATATACTATATGCATTCGGTATGATCCAAATACAGACTGTCATGTATGAGGCTTGAGTATACATTCTCACGTATAAGAGAACATAATACTCACATACATAGGCTAGACATACATTGGTTATATATATAAATATTTATATAACGCACCATAACAAAACCTCAAACCTAAGACAACAAACAAATTTTTAATGCCAGTGTTTGTAAGTAAATACCTTTGCTATCATTATTTTTAGCTCTGGTATTTCCACATGATATCAACCAAGTGAAGACTCAGTGTGATAATGTTGTCACGTCTTCACTCGTTGTGTGTTGGTTTGTTTGCCACTTCTTACCTGAGGAGTGAAGAGAGAAATATTTAATAAGAGATACATAGAGACGGATACAAATGAAATAATGGTTAGTTTAAATTTATTAATATGGATTTTGGAGACGTAAGGTAATAATAATCAGATTATATATATTTATCTCACTCTCTCTCTCTCTCTCTCTCACACACACACAAAAAACCACAAACTCGATGATCATCCTGGTGAAAATAGAGTTTAGCCGTGTGTGTGTGTGTGTGTGTGTGTGTGTGTGTGTGTGTGTGTGTGTGGTGCAAGAATAACACAATTAATCCCCGTAAAGAGAGAGTGTGTGTTGTAGTGTTGTGTGTGTGTTGTAGCCAACAATAATACACTCAGAGATATCCGAAATAAAACTCAATCACACACACACACACACAGAAACATTTGGATAAATCATAATTATTATTTCTGTCAATTACCAATATTTTACGATATTCATTGGTCATCTAGTTGGCATCTGACAGTCAGTTATTAGGAAGAATAAAATTTGCTCAGTATATTTTCAGTGGGTTGTATTTTAAGATTTTTAGGTTATGGGTTGAACACCTTAAATAAAACCCCGTGATGTAGTTTGACTATTGTAGGAGTTTCGTGGCAATTGTTGAAGGATTCGTTTGTGTCCAATTTTCTAACTACACCACGGGGTCCCTATACGACACCTCTGTGAATACAATAAAGACGAGTAGAGTTAAAGGAGTAAGAGTAGGAGTAGTAGAAGTAGCGTAAATGGAGAAGAGACGAGTAGAGAAAAAGGAGAAGGAAAGATGAGTAGAGTAAAAGGAGGAGGAGGAGAGATGAGTAGAGTAAAAGGAGGAGGAGGAGAGATGAGTAGAGTAAAAGAAGTAGTAGGAGTAGGAGAGACATTAGCGGGTCATGTAACACAGACACAATTAGCAACAATTCCATTACTGTGTGGTAATTACTTTCTGTACCAACCAACCCCCTCCTCCTCCCCCATCCTACACTATACCAACCCATACAATCCCACAGACCTCCACCCACCCACCCCCAATCAGCCTCCACAATCCCACAGAACCCACCCACCCAATCCAACACTATATCAGCCCCCACAACCATCCCCCTTCCCACATCCTATATACCATACCAGCCCCCACTACCACAGAACCCCCCCCCCCCCACAATCCCCACCGTCCCCTACCAACCCACTCAAGTCTGTACCAATCCCCACCAATCAACTCAGTACCAATCTCTACCATCCCACACTTGCACCCCCTCCCCCTCCCCCCCCCCTCAAACTGCCCCCACCAGACCCACAACACTACGGCCATTACTGCCTTAAAGGTGGAAGTACAGTGTTGGTACATCTGGAGCAACTGATTCTTCCAAACTATTCCAAGCAACAACAGAACACCATTCATTTTGTTCATGTGGTCTTGTTTCCTGGCATATTTTGGAGGAATCATAACACTCCAATGTAACAAAAAAAGTGAGTTACCCTTTTAAGAAACAAGATGTAATCCATAATAGTGTGTGTTATGAAGAGGAGTTTGTGTTGGTGTTAAGGGAAGGAAGGGTACCGGTACTGGTTGGAACTGAGAGATAAGACAGCTGTTGATGTTATACCGTACCGTACCACTCTGTGCATAATTACAAGGAGTATACACTTGCCTAATCACCACTTAGTTCGCCTCACCAGGTCTAATGATGACAGTAATTTTATTAAAGGTGAACATCATCTCTTTCCTACTCTATGTACCGCATCTTCTCTTTCCTACCTTCTATATCACATCTCTTTTCCTATCTTATATATATATATATATATATATATATATATATATATATACATATATATATATATATATACATATATATATATATATATATACATATATATATATATATATATATATATATATATATATATATATATATATATATATATATATATATATATATATATATATATATATGTGTGTGTGTGTGTGGCAATACTGACATAACTAAGTGGGTGCTCTGGTTGGCCAGAAAACCCGCATGCATGTGTGTATACCATGGTTGCTTCTATCACTTAGTATCACACACACACACACACACACACAGACCCGCACCACACACCGCCCACCACCAGGAATGACGCACACGTGACGCACACAGTTTACGCATCGACGCATCCTTCCTCCTCTGCTGCTTCAAACACTCAAGACTTATAAACATGAGTAGGCTAGTAGGCTACGGTACCTCGTTACAGTGAAACAACCTTTTTTTGGACCTACAGATTGACGCTGTAAATAAAGAAATAATAAAGTTCACGCCCATATCAAACCCACACCCGCACCCACATGATGCCCACACCAAGTCTACGCCCACATAATGCCCACACCCACGCCCACATGATGCCCACACCAAGTCTACGCCCACATAATGCCCACATGATGCCCACACCCGCACCTAGTCCAGGCCTATACCCAGAACTAGCAGCCCTTACTTACATCACGGCCACACCCACGAAACTCAGTCATTCATTCCTCTCTGTGCTCACTCAAACACATTCGTTAATTTCGTGCCCATGTATACATAACCAGATTCATAGTAACACACACACACACAGACTCACACAAACTCTTACTACGGTACTCTCACTCTTGCCCTTACTCACTTTTTTTTCATTCCCCTCACTCTTATTCATCCCTCATTCATACCAGTCTCAATTTAACTCTCAAACATCCATCTTCACATTCACTATCATCAACATTTACTCTCGTTTACGCTTGTTTATTCTTCACCCCCACTCGCTGCTTCCCTCATACACCCTCACCCTAACCCTCATCCCTTACACCAATCTCATCACAACCTCAAACCTTACACCAATCTCATCACAACCTTAAACCATACACCAATCTCATCACAACCTTAAACCTTACACCAATCTCATCACAACCTCAAACCTTACACCAATCTCATCACAACCTCATACCTTCACCTAATCGAGCCCGTCTTCACTACAGTCCAAATATGGTTGACCTTTGTTCCTTCCCCTCACGCATATGGTATCTTTTTGCATCGTCATTTGTTGTTGTTGTTGCTTTGTCCCTTTAGCTGTTTTCCATTCCTTCATTACTTTTTAAAAACATACTTTACACCATCAGCAACTTTACTTCAACCGTATCCACACCTGTACACACAACCACACATAGTCTATACACACCCAAACACATGTTGTTGTTGCTCCTCCTACACCAACACCTTCACCCACACCTTCATGCTATGGGCTACGTTATCTACACTACAACCCACATGTCTACAGTCGTGGTATAAAGTTTTATCTATAGCTTCTCTGATTTGAGGGTGAACTTTGATGATATTGTTTTGTTTTTTGAGAATGTGACGAACTTTCCTTCTATTGTGTGACTGTAAACTGCAAAGAAAGAAAAACAAAACAGTCAACTTTCATTCCCAACAACATCAAATCCTCAAAGCTTTTTTTTTCTCTCTCTCTCTCTCTCTCTCTCTCTCTCTCTCTCTCTCTCTCTCTCTCTCTCTCTCTCTCTCTCTCTCTCTCTCTCTCTCTCTCTCTCTCTCTCTCTCTCTCTCTCTCTCTCTCTCTCAAGATGCAAGGTCAGGCATAAAACCCGTTCACAAATATATATAGAACCGACCTACACTCGTCTTTCCTCCATGCAGTTCTCTTCACCATGCATTTGTTGTTCAGCTTTTCCCTTCCCCTCCTCTCCTCCCCGCCACACCCGATTCCACCACTTCCACCACTCCCACGCCCTCATTATGCAAGCTGGTAACTTCCCCTATTCCTCTTTCTGGCTCCACCCTCTCCTCCGGCCTTATCTCTCTCTCTCTCTCTCTCTCTTCCATTGTGTTTCCTCCCTTCATTACTTATCCCTCTATCACATAATATACTGTACCTCCAATTCTCGCTAGCTATATTCCTATCCATATACTGTACAATATTCCTTAACACACACACACACACACACACAGTCCTTAAACATCCTTGTCCACCCTCACCTCACCTACACTCCTCCTACACTTTTACTTATATAAACCCTGACCTTCCTCACACATATTATCTTCCACTCACCACCTACACTTTTGCCTCTCCTCGTACACATCTTCAATATATTCCTTTCTCGTGCATTCAATCCCTCATCCCATTCCTCCTCCTTTTCTCGATTCTATGTACATTTTCATTTATCCCTCTCTATCCAAAATACTACCGGTACTTCTATTCCTATTACTGTGAACGCATGTCTAAGATGTTTACATATATACTAAAAAAACAAAAACAAAATAATATATAAAATTATACTGTATAAGTATTTATCTCCCTATCTAGTTCTGTCTCTCACACTAACACATCACATTACCGTGAATAAACTATGTAGGCTATACGTTTAATGGAGTGTTGTTGTTTTTTCTCGGTTCCCTGCCAGCCTACTTTCAACTAATTGCTCTCTTCCGTGTAATAGATAACAACACGATTAACAAAATGAATACAGTACTTGCACGCTTCACTTGTTCGTTCATCTACTTATTTGTGTGTGTGTGTGTATTACATTATGATTAATTTTATATTTCCATTGCTCAATTTTTCATTTTCAGTCACAACACAAAAACAATACCAAACCACAATGTATACGAAAAATAATACCATACACAATCACATCAACTCATGACATACATAATACCATACATAATCACATCAACTCATGACATACACATCAATCTTCGTACCAATTGACCTGAGAGTAATATACCCCAGTCTTATCAGGCAGGTGGTAAACAGGAGTGTTAAAAATACACCCTATCTGTGTTTTATTCATTATCATACAGTTGTGGTCAGCAGTTCTTACCAGTCTGTTGCGAGTTGCAAAGGGGGGATGAAACTTAATTATGGGACGAGTACTGTATAAATCTGGAGCAACTGCTGGTTCCTCCAAACTATTCCAAGCAACAGGATACCATTATGTTTGTTCATCATCTGGCTCTGTTTCCTGTCATTCTTTGGAGTAATCAAGACGCTCTGATGTTTTAAATGTGTACCGGTACTAATATCTATCCCCTTAACCATACGGATTTCGATTGTGTTGTGTCATTTCATTAATTAAAATATCTGCAGTAGAAATGTAAATAAATTAATATATTCCGTGCATTATGTGTGTGTCTGTGTGTACCAATACCTTGGCTACTGATACTATTCTGTGTCTGTCTGTGTGTGTGTGTGTGTGTTGGTTACAGTTACATCTTAGCAGTGTTCATCCTAATCTAATCATGACTATCTTTCTTTGTTCTTCCGTCCTTACCAAATACAGTCATAATTAACGGAAGACTGTAATAATACGATATTCAATTAAAAATAATACGGTACCTAAACATAGTTACAGCAGAAGCTCTAATAAAAATAATAGTGAGGAAGTGTTAAATAATAATAAAAAGGGAAACGCAAGAAAGGCCGAGAACAAAAGTGGTGCAGGAAATATAGAAGTGTGCAAGTGATGAGAAAAGTGTGCAAGTGTTGAGAGAAGTGTGCAAGTGTTGAGAGAAGTGTGCAAGGGAAGTGTTAAGTAAATAAGAAGTGAAGCAAGGAGATGCAAAACAGAATCCCAAATACATGCAGATGAAGGGAAGCAATCAGTGTAAGTGTTCCCTCAATAGCCTATACCAAGTCTGAGAAATAATAATAAAGATAATTATAATAATAATAATAATAATAATAATAATAATAATAATAATAATAATAGAGATAATAATCATTTTAAATCTACTATGAAACCTTCTGATTCATCTCACCTCCCTCATCCTTCAATACTCACACCACACCTTCCTCATCCTTCACACCTCATTTCATCTCACTTCATTCATCCTTCACTTTTCTGTGCAATTCTCTCTCTCCTCGTGTCTCTTACCTTGGAAGTTAAAAGTCAAACGTGTATATTGTTTGGTTTTTATGTTGCTTTCACGTTAATAAGAATCTTCAGACAGAATGTATATAATATATTTTGTTATTATTACATTAGAAAAGTAATATCGCTAACACCAGACAATTGTACTCACATAAACAATAATCCACTGTATAAAATAATAGATAAACAAAAAAATACAAACTAAATAAACAAACAATAGATAAACAAACACACACACACACACACAAACAGGTCAACTAGGCTATACTGTGCACCACGACCCCTCCCACTTAACCTTATCTCATCTGCCACTCCCCACCCCAACCCTAGATCTCGACCCAGACCCCCAGCAAACACCACCACAAGTTTGGAGTAATCAGGGACACAACACCCAGACCCCAAGTGATTGCCTTCCAGAGTTTGGCTTCACCATCATCATCTTCATCTTCTCAGGGGAAATTTGTTGAAGTTTTCCCTCCTCGATCTTCCTTCATTCGTATCTTCTTCTATTTCTTTCTCAGTCATCTATTCTTCTTTTATTTCATTTTTATATTCCTTATCCTTATCATGCCTCTCTCTCTCCTTGTCCCTTTCTTCCCCTTCCTTCTCCTCAAAACTAGTATATGGGTCTCCACACGAAGGAACTAATATATAAAATAAACAAACCATAAATATCTCGAGAACTGAGGCACGGAAGAACAAAAAATATCATGATTCACCTCCACTGTGTATATATAATTGTTGTGTAAGTAGGTTAGGCTATATAGGGACGGCCATCATTGCCTCACCCAGCCAACCATTCATTCATTCATCCATCCATCAAGCCAGTTAGTTAATCATCCATTCATATTTCATCCAGTTAAGGGGAAAATTTTGTGTTGGTAAATCGGGAGCAACTGAATCCTCCAATCTATTCCAAGTAACAGAACAACACCATTATTTTTGTTCATTTGGTCCTGTTTTCTGGCATACTTTGGAGGAATCAAGGTACTCCAATGTAACAAAAGTGAATTACACCCTTAGCCACCCAGCCAACACAACACAACCCAGCCTAGTCTAGCCTAACCATCTAACACAACCTAGCCTAACCAGCCAACACAACACAACCCAGCCTAGTCTAGCCTAACCATCTAACACAACCTAGCCTAACCAGCCAACACAACACAACCCAGCCTAGCCAAGCCTAACAAGCCAACACAACCCAGCCCAGCCTAGCCTAACCAGCCATTCATCAGGTTGAGTGGCGTGAGTTCTCAAGGTCAAACTGGCAGCCTCATAATAGAAAACACTGGGGGTAGAATCTAGAATCAATGGCCATTTCTCAGGCACGTGTTCTGCTTTGGTATTATTTGTGGTGACTGGTGAGGCGGTTCAAGGCAGATAGATGGACAGGGAGTAGTAGTACACGTGGCTGGCTGCTTCATTCATCATCCCATAATAGTATTAATCGGCAACAATATATCTACGTTTATTTACTTTCTATCGAAGATCTGGGTTACGTGGGTCAATCGTTTCCAGTTTTGACATCTAAGTAACTAATTCGCTAATAAAATGTCCGGAATAAAGCTAGAAATAACGACCTGTAGGAGTAAAAAAATAATGTCTCGAGAAATAACGACCTGAAGTCAAAAATAATAATATCTCTCGAGAAATAATGATGGCAGCTTAGGCAGACCAAGACCGCTTGAGCCAGACCGACACAGACCTTTCCTCGAGTCACGGGAGCTGCTGCGGGGAAGGTTGGCGGCAGTATAACCTCAACCTAATGATCATATTGCACCTCACGGGGGAAAGGGTCAGGTAAGGTGACAGCACGTACAGTCACGAACATTAAATAAGTAAACATTCAGATCTCCATTGAAAATTAGTTCGTTGGTGAATTGCTTGACTGTTCAAAGCTTCAACCAAAGCTGTACACTTATTAGTACTCGTGACTATACAGCTATTACACACACACACACACACACACACACACACGTAACGAGGTAAAGGGTCAGGTAAGGTGACAGCACAGTCGGATATTATACACACACACACACGTAACGAGGTTAAAAGTCGGCGTCACAGGTAGCCTATTATTCACACGCACTGTACAATCACGATAATAAATAAGTATCCAGATGTTGTTGCATTGTGTTTTTTGGGTCTGTGTGGGAGGTGATTTATCTGTGCATCACATTTCTCTCAGTCTCACTCATACATTCCTGCAAGTATGACTGGGAGAGGTAACGTGTCCGAGTACTGTAGTATACAGATTCTAGACGAACGGCAGGCACTACACATAGGTACCCTGCTTTCGAACTCAACCTCTATAGGTGTACTGGGTGGAGAAATGTCTGAAATGAGCAATACCAGGCAATTCGAAGATTTCTGTTCCTCACAGTCTGGTCAGAAATTATGTATTACGAGTGTACACCACATCACAATCCTCCCATAAACTCTACTACCTACTCCTCATGACACACACACACACACACAGACACACTCCAGCAACCTTATCCAATTACAGTAATGGGCCTCAAGAGACAAGCTTGGTGCGGCGGCCTGGCAAAGGTATAGAGATAAAGTTTTGGGGAGAGAGGGGGAGAGAGAGAGAGAGAGAGAGAGAGAGAGAGAGAGAGAGGCATCACTGTCCATCAGTGCAGCCATATAGCCTAATGGAACAGAGCAGATAAGTGCTATCATGCTCTATCATCCACACCATTACTGTTACTTGCCAACATAAACTACTTCAGGCTTCACTTGGTTCTATGGGCATAACAGGAATCTGGGTTAATTGTTCACATTAATTCTGAGTCCGTCGCCATCCTAATTTAGGGGATACATATGCTCTGGATAAATTGTTGTCTGTATTCCTGCAATGTATGCCAGGAAACAGCACCAGATTAACAAATATAATGGTGTTTTGTTGATTAGAATAGTTTGCAGGAATCAGGTACTCCTAATCATAACACTCAGAGTACAATACACAGAGTAAACGAAATATAAATAACGTGTGGATAATATTATAAGACCATTTTTGTGATAGTTATATCGCTATTCCTCACATTATCCTCTGATGTTGTTTTATAAATATACTCGTGGTCTAACTTTGCAGAGATAAAAGGACAGAGTGACATATACAAAAATTGCCATATTTTACGATTTCTCACATTTAACCTCTGATGGTGTTTTATAAATATGCTTGTGGTGGGTGGCCTTACTTAGTCGAGTTAAAAGGACAGAGTGACACATACAGGGATTGCCATCATATGTTTGTTTACCCTGGCATGGCAACAGATGGGTCACCTTCCGCCTTTAAATCCTGACTAATGAAGCCTGATGGGTTTGAGGATGACGTGTTGGGATAAACTTAATGACTGATTCAACCACTACACTCGGTATGGCCTACAACACACAAAAGTCTGAGTTGTTTAGTTTTTCAATTTCACTTTTATATTGGGGAAGGGTTTAATTCAAAATAATAAATGCCACACAGACAAACAGAATCATACATTATAGATGGACAAGATTTATAATTATTAACTATGATTGGTGTACATTGGTGTACGCTGGTTGTATAAAGGCCTAGGCACACACTAATTAAGCAACGGAAAATTGTCACAAATCGAAGCAAAGCCACAGTAATTTAAAACGATATTCCTGTCCACTCTTACCAACCACAGTCACCTTATGACCGCAACGGTGTGTGGAATGTGAACGAATCAAGAGGCCTAGTAGTTAAGGTTGAATTATTGTGGTCTTAGTCCTCCAAACGATGCTACGAAATGGACCCCCTATTGTACTACGTATCTATTGAAGTAGGCCTATTTTGTTTCCTGGAGTAGTTCGGAGCAATAATTATTAGTCTTTCAGTCAAACCTTTAGTAACACAGATAAGTCATTATTAAATCATTTTTCTAGCACACACACACGACACACACCTACATGGATTACAAAAGTAAACACATCTACCACACCTGCACATAGGCTATTATAACCTTCCCTATACTAATTACCAGAGATTAATAGCGATCAATGATAAACGAATAATTTGATGTAATGAATTAATAATCGGTCTGGCATTTTTAGAAACAACTGAGGAGAAATTAGAGATGTACTGAATCTTCCAAACTATATGGACAAAACAGATCCCCAACACGTAACATTAATTGGCGTGATTTGTTTCCAGGGATAGTTTGAAGGAATCAGTAACCCTCCAATAATAACAATAATAATAATACACGACCACAACTACAACAAAAAACACAACAGGAGCGACAGCCAGTAACAACGCCACCCTCTCCACCACCACAACCCCTCAGCCCTGCCACCTGGTGTAGGAAGTGGAAAGGGCGTGAGCCGGATGTCACGGTTCGTTTTACCTCCACCGAAACCCCCACCACCACACCAAGTCAGTAAACACCAGTATCACATTTTAATACCCCGACTTCATATAACATCAACACCAGTATCACATTTTAGTACCTCCACTTTATATAACACAAACACCACCCCCTTACCACCACCACCACGTCAGCAAACACCAGTAGACTATCCCATTGTAAATACCCCGACTTTATATAACACCACGTCAACTAACACTACTAACACATTAAGCACAGCCACTATATTACCATCAAGTCAATAAGCACCACTATCATATTAAACACTACCAAGATATCAATCATTACAACTACTGTCATCACGCACACATAATGAGTTTCCCAACTATCGATACATCTATACTTACCGTTACTGTATTATGTATTTATTCCTTCTCTCTCTCTCTCACTCACTCACACACAAACACACACACATATATACGAACAGTACACCAGCTGTTCCTCACAACGTCAAAACTTCCCTACAAAGCACCACTTTTAACTTCCACAACGGTTAAACTATCAGCTCAGACAACAAATAAATACACCCGAGCTTCGTTACATGAGGAAGTAAACGTAGCTGCCAATGGTTAAAATTGTTGGTCGAATGAGTGGTGTAGTGTAAAAACGTTGCTAGTGTTGTTGTCTTGCAGGAATTATTCAACTAACTTAGTGTTAGTGGTGTTTCTCCTGAGAGGGGCGGGGACTCCACCACCATGCAGCTTGCCATTCAAACCCATACACTTATCATTATTACTTCCTTAGATCCTTACCTTCTATAGTGTTCGCGTCAAAACGATCTCCTGTTACTCCTTCTCGCTTAGTTATGCGTGCTTAAAGTTAGACATTCAAGATTTACATTAGTTTCTCACAAGCACGAACACTGAGAAGCAGCGCGTACACCCGTCCTCCACGGTGACTCGCAACTTACTGAAGCGGTGAAGCAACTTCAAGCCAGAGGCTGGCTACTGTCTGTGTGTCGCCACTCGCTAGTCTCGCCACTCGCTAGTCTCGCCACTCGCCAGTGTCGGACTCGGACTGTCGGGAGATTGGAGAACAGACAGAAAGTTCAGAAACTCGGGTAGCCTATAACTAACTAAACAGAAAATCTCTCCTACAGAAACAAAACATTATTGAATTTCCTGTGGTTCAAACAACAACAAAGAACAGTTGGCCATGTATCTTGTGTTGTTGTTTAGTCGTTCGAACCACATGCAGGTTCTTCAGTTATACCTGAGTTAGTTATAGTGTGACTGACTGAGGGAAACCCACTTTTGTGTACTATATATAGTACTGTCATGTTCAAAACTCCTACATCAATGACTATATAGTGGGGGTGACTGTACAGAATATTGAGGTGAGAATTAAGTACGGAGTCTTAAAAATGAACCCAAAATATAAATACACTAGACTAATTATTTCAATGCCTCTGCTTTTAAAACCCAAGTGAGTGTGTGGTGGGAAAAAATATGCAGTTTCCCAGGACTTATCTAATTAGCTTTTCTCATTACATAATCCAGCGTATAATTATTCAAACCAAGCACGTTACATATGATTTTACGTGCGTGTGTGTGTGTGTGTATGTGTGTTTGTGAAATAGACCGCAATGTTGCCAGCAGTAATTAGATCAGAGTTAATATTATTAATTATTTCTCCCACAATTTCTTATTCTCTCTGTCTGTCTCTCTCTCTCTCATATTTCCACTTTCCTTCTCCCATTACTCCATCTATCCATCCTCCCCTCCCTCACTCACTCACTCTATCCTCAGCTCATCCTCTCCCCTTGTTTTATTCTCTTTCTCCCTCCCCCATTCATCTCCATCCAATCCCCTTTCTTCTACCCCCTGCCCTGTTCTCTAATCCTTGCCCAATCTGTACTCTCATCTGTGTTCTAAATCCCCATGAATCCTCTCACAATAATTCTTTTCCCTTCCCACTCTCTCTCTTTCTATCACTACTATAATATTACATTTTTGGTATGTTTCTTTCAACTTGTCGTCACTGATATCAACATTACTACATTGGCATCACAACACCACCAAAACACAACAACACCACAACACTCACACCACAACACCATTAGGCTACACAAACAAACACACACACAACTATAAAATATACCATCATACTGCCTCCCATTTTGTCTACCATGTCTCCCATTTTCTCTGCCAATAATAATAGTTTCTCATTCTTCTCAGCGGTTCCAATACCTATATACTGTAATCTCTTTCCCAAGGACTGTACAGAATGTTATATATATGGTTTACTTACTGTTTATATTACTCTTAGGTTATTTTCTGTAGATGAAACTCTCTCTCCTACCACCACCACCACCACCAAGGAGGAATTCACCCAGGAGCAGAAAGCCAGAAACTCTGACTCACTATCTGTCATCATTATCAACACTACCGACTGTTTACCCAGCATTTACAGACATACTCATAGATCCAGACGGAAGTTACTCACCCACTGACACCACCACTTACCCACCATACACTTATTACTCACCTACCACTTACAGTTAACAAACACATTACTCCTTCACCACTCTAACCACCCAACAACACTCACTCACCCACCACACACCCACAACTCAATTAAGTATTCATCCTTACCACCCAACATTCACCCATGCATCACCCACTACTCATCTACCATTTACCCACCATCACCTCCACATACTCACCACCTATATAAAGCTCACCACTCACCACACACTCACCACTTTCTCACCACACCACACACTCACCACTTTCTCACCACACCACACACTCACCACTTTCTCACCACTATCTATCCTTGCACACTTTTCCTCCACCTCAGCAACAACAACAACAACAACAGTTCCTTTATACTTGATGGACACTTTCCTCGCAGTAATTGATCAAACTCTCTCTAGAATTCTTTCGTTAGACTTGAAAATTGTCTCCTCCTTCCCCTTCTTCTCCTTTATCTTCCTCCTCCTCCTCCTCCTCCTTCTCTTCCTCTTCTTTATCTTCCTCCTCCTCCTCCTCTTCCTCTTCTTTATCTTCCTTCTCCTCTTCCTCTTTATCTTCCTTCTCCTCCTCATCTTCTTAAATCTTCTGTGTGTCTTTGGTTCACTGGTATCGTAATAATAATGGTGGTAAGTTTAATCTCTGCTTTTTTTGTTTATTTTGTTTTCTTGGTCTTAGTTTGTGTTGGCCATGTGGTGTTGATGAAATGTCTGTCTGGATAGATATACCTAGTAGTAAAGTGGCTAAGTGTGTGTGTGTGTGTGTGTGTGTTGGATTGAAATGTACAAGTGACATGTACCGGATGTTATAAGTATGATAATTGGACTGACAAAAAATGGTCTTATCATTATTCGTCGCTTATAAAACGACAACACTCTACTTAACTCTTTTAACATAACGTGTACAAAGTAGGAGTGAAAAGGACAATTGGGAATACAGGCAGAATGATGGAATAAATATCAGGAAATATAAATGTAAAGAAAGGAATATGGAGAAGTGAATAAAGAGTACACAGAACGAGTGAAAAAGAGAACATTTGAATGAAGAGACAGACTGATGGATTATTTATTATGTAAAATTAATGTAAAAAAAAAAAAGAAACTGTATAGAATTTTGAAGGGAGAGACAGACTGATGGATTATTATGTATCATGTAAAATTAATGTAAAGAAAGGAAAATGTAGAAATTAATACCGTGTAGAGAGATAACAGAGGAGAGATATTGAGGGAGACTTCAGTGGCACCTTCCTCCTTCCTTCCGACCTCTTGAAAGCTGATAGTGACACATACCTCCTTCGTGTGTGTGTGTGTGTGTGTGTGTGTGTGTGTGTTTGTATGTTTGTGTGTGTGTGTATGTGTGTGTGATTTTCACCTTGCTGTTGCCTTACTCATTAAAGACAAGACTGTAATCATAGACACTCACTAAATAGACCTCTACTTCCTACTCCAGGTGTGTGTGTGTGTTGACCTTAGAGTACGATGACCCCCCCTGACCCAGCCCCTTCCCCACCCTCTCTCTCTACATACCTCTCTGCCCTCACCCACCCTTACCTCTTACGTCACCTCTAAGGAATGTTCTCTCTCTCTCTCTGTTGTTGTTGTTGTTGTTTAGATTTTCTCAGTACACTCCTTTTTCTCCTCCTCTTCTCATCTTTGTGTCTTTGTTTATCATTCCTCCTCCTCCTTCTCCTCTCTCTCTCTCTTTCTCTCTCATTGTGAAACTGAAACTAACGAAATAAGACCGAAACAAACGAAATGAGACCGAAACTATTCAATACTTCGAATCAGCTACCGACTCCTCAAACATCCTTTTTTTTTTTACATTCTTCTTCTCGATTCACCATTTTACATTCTTCTTCATCTTCCTGCCGTCACCCACGCCTTCCCACGCCCCCCCCCCCCCCACGCCACGCCTTCTCACGCATGTACGCCATCTGCTTGAATAGTCCCCAGTCAAGCACTCACTCTCACCAAACCATTATCATTCAAAATATACCGTAAAAAAAATTAAGAAAAAGAAAAACTCCACCAGGGAAACAGAGAGACAAGATAACCTGAGGAAGGAAGACACACCCTGCTCCTCTCTCTCTCTCTCTCTCTCTCTCTCCAGCATTGATATTACTCTCTCTCTCTCTCTCTCTCTCCAGCGTTGATATTACTCTCTCTCTCTCTCTCTCTCTCTCTCTCTCTCTCTCTCTCTCTCTCTCTCTCTCTCTCTCTCTCTCCAGTGTTGATGTAAGTGTTGCCATCTAGTGGAGCAAATTTTATGTGGACTCCAGCCTTGAGGGAAAGTGTTCAGTTTTCAGTTCTTATCTCCTTCAGTTTAAAAGTTACGTTAAGGTAGTAACTTGTAAACAGATATTATTTATTTGTTTATGTGTGTGTGTGTGTGTGTGTGTGTGTGTATGTGTGTGTTGAGTGTTATTAGTTCATTCCAAACGTACGTAGTAAGTTTAATGGAGTTCAGAATGTTTATAGTTAGTAGGCTATAGGCAACTCGACCATCACCAAAACTATGACGCCATTCCCTATTTATATATGACGTCAGGAAACACACACACACACACACACACATACATACAAACTAAGGGTGAATGTTAAGTTATAGGGTGCCGCAGGAAACACATTAGACCTTTACTTTAATCACAGGAAGCATATAATTATACAATGACTAAAAGAGACGTAGACATAAATTATAAAACACCAGCGAACTTTCTAAGGACATTATTATTGTTTTTTAAAAGACTGTCCGGCAACTTTTGTGAGTTCGTGATGTCATGGCTACCTCATCGATATTCTGCCTTGAGTGAGTTTGAGGTTTGCAACTCATGGTTTGGAGAATTAGGTGGCCTCAAACACTTCTATATTCTAAAACCTTCAACCATTTACTGATGATTGACTTTTTTCATAACGGGGTAATACAATTTTAGTGCATTAGAACGCCTTGATTCCTCCAAAGTATGCCAGCAGGAAACAGTTGATCCCCGTTTAGTACCATCGAGAGTAGTAAGTGTTTTCTGGTATAGTTGAATATTAATTGATTGATTGATATTAGACGCCACAACAGCGAGGTCATTATAGCACCCTGATACAGTTGGAGGAATCAGTAGCCTTTCAATTCACTAATTTA